>WEKY01010822.1:30980-42705 GCA_013390045.1 Picathartes gymnocephalus
TCAGTGTAGGTGAGTGTGTGTGTGTGTGTGTGTGTGTGTGTGTGTGTGTGCGTGCGCAGCTGGGCCTTGTGAGGAGCTGACACACTTTCTGGCTTGTCCAAGGCTCTAGGAGTCTTTGTCAGAATGTGGCATTTACTTAGAATCAAACCTGCATTGTTAAGTCTGTGTTTTGTGGGGAACATCACCTTTGGACTTTCAGTTTAGAACAGCATAAAGTAGGGGTCAGCCACAAAACTTGGATCTGGATCCAGTTTCCTACAGAGAGGGAAAGGATCTGCATTGGACAGCAGGTTTTGCTACAGGCCAATCTCTGGAATTTTTTAAACTGCTCGTTATACTGATGTGGCTTGTGTAGTAGTGTTTCTGACATTTATGCCAATTATTTGGTTGCCTGGACTTTGGATAGACAAGGTTTACAGTGTTGAATGTCAAGGAAGGTGACCTAGAAAAATCATCCTCAAAATCTGTATTAGATTTTTTTTACCATTTATTGTGTATCTCTTCCAACCACCCTTCTTCTTTGATCCTCAAGGAGTAGATTTCGGTTGTTTCTCAGTTGAAGAAGTGGTAGATGTTCCAACAATGAAAGGTTCTTTTTAAGGGCAAACTCTAATAGCAACAAAAAATAATGTCATTTATGAAGTGACTGAGTTAGCTTTCAGACCAGGTCCTACACCACAAGAAGCATCCTAGATCAGTTCCTATAGTAGAGGTATTCACATCACTCTTAGAAATGCATACAAACCTCTTTGCTGTAGCCAGGATCAACCTCAACTGCCTATTTTCATCACGTTAGCTAAGGACCAAATACACTGTGGCTACAGAACTCTTAATTCCCACAGCCAAGACCTGAGAAGGGCTGTTGAAACTTATAGATGAACTTTTCCCTTCCTCCTTTCTATAAATGATTTGTGGGTAAGTGGCAGAATTCACTTTCCCAGGAAGTCATCCAGTCTCATGATGCATATCACACCTTTCTGGAATGGAGTTGTCCTAAGGGTGCATTTTTCAGAGTTCTACTCACAAAATTAATTTCATCTGCCAAGGTGCATAGTAACAAAGTAGGTTTCTTTTCTTTAATCAGGAGACCTCTCTCTAGCATCTCTGGTATGTGTAGAATATTCCAAATTGTGCATGTTCAAGGTAGGATTTTTGGGTTATTGGGTTAGACTGCTGTGTATTTCTTCTTATTATCCAATACCTCATTTGACTAAGCCAAACATAAAGATGTGTTTCGGTGAAAGTGTGTCCTAGGAGCAAACCAGGTTGTCACTCATAGTACTTAAAGATAGATGGAGATAAATGGATAGCTGTACAGTCACTTGCTATGGCCTATAGTAAGTCTTGAAAAGAGGTGTCACGTATTTATCAATAATTTTCCACTCTTCTCTTGCCCCACCAGTACACAGCTTTTGCCAAGGATTCTGACTTTGTCTGTAAATGCATTTTGGATTCTTGTATGATCTGACACGTTTGACAGGGAAGCATCTGGAACTGCCTTGGAGGCCTCTGGAGAATTACTCTATCAGGAAGGAGGAGGAAATACATCTCTTCTGTACATTATTTTGTGTAATAATAGTTGCAATGCCCTTGAAGGAAAGTCTCCCAGTTTCTAAGATGTTTTTCTAGTCCTATAGTCAGTCCCATTAGAGAAAGAAACTCAGGTTTCCTGGCTAAGCTTATAAACAAGACAGATGTGTTTCCCATCATGGTGTTAATGATTTCCTCCTTGTTTCTGCTATGTGAGCATCCCCTCAGTGTGCTAATCACACATGGAAATTAGTAACTTTCTGGTACAGGATTGTTTACATCTGTTACCATGAGACTGCTTCAGATAGCTTGGCCCCATTGTGATTTCCAGTTCCTGACCTTTGTGCTTCCCTTTAATCTAATCATGAGCTACTTCAGAGAATTAAAATAACCACCCGTGTCCAAGGTGGTTTCTCTTTGAACCACCAGACGAGAGGATGCTTGAGGTATTGGTAGTGAATAAACGGGAAGAAAAAGGCAGAGCAGGGAGGATGCCACATTTGCCTGGAAATTGCAGTGAGTAGTGTCCTACTGTCTGTGGATGAGGTGTAAAGCACTCCTTAGGGTGGAGCAGAGAGACATTGCTGGGCTAAAATGCATGTGTATGCCTTTCAAGTGCTTTCAATGCTATTTATTTGCTCTGTGCATTTGTTAGACAGTGACAATAAGCTAGTTTAATTTACTCACGCTTACCAACTTTTACTTTTGGATGCTCACACATTAAGTTATTTTGGCAAGCGTGGTTAGGTCTTTTGTGGGAATATTCAAAACAAAATGCCTGTAGTAGTAGTGGTGATTTAGCATGACTTTGTCTAATTTTCTAGAAAACAGGGTGGCGCATGTACTACAAGTGCTTAAAGAAAAATATTATTAATAGTATTTTATTTGTTTACCACTCAAGGGGCAGTTGATTCTTCATAATTAAAAGGTGAAACCATAGTTTCTGCCTGTCAAAATCTAAAGAGATGAAACTTTGGTAAAGAACAGGAAAGAAAATGGGAAAGCTTTAAAACCAAAGCAAGGAAGATGAAGATAGGGAACAGTGCATTGAGAGATAAAGAAATTTCTTTTCAGTCACTTGTAAATGGTAATTTTGAGGATTGTGTTGGCTCTGTATCCAAATTGGTTAGATGCTTTTCTAAACTGTTCTCTATTTAGATTATTCAGCCAAACTAAGACAAAATCTTCCTTGGAGTAAATGTCTGTAATTTTCCAGTTTCTGTCAAGTAAATAACAGCAGGAGAACATTTGTTTTTATATGATGGCATTCTGGTGCAAGTCAGAACTTGGGATATGCTAAAAATGAAGGGGACAGCTCATGTTAACTTTTTGCTTTGGGTTCTTTCAGAGAACTGTTTGTCACTATTGGGTAGCAAATGTTCTAAACCACAACCCCAGACAAAACTGTGCGTGGGATTTTAGGAACATTTACAGCCTTAATCTTGAACCAGATTTGGATTTTACAAAGTGACTGCCAGTTTTTTCATACAAGTAACTGTACTGTGAAACACAGGATCTAAATTCCTTAAAATACCAATCTGGATCGAAATCATATTTTCATATATACTCTTTGCATTAGCAACTTAGAATCATTAAAGATTCTAATCTCTTCTGGCATAGGTCCAATCCAAATCTTAAAATCCAGCTTTGATCCAGGTGCTCAATGTTTACAATTGGCCAGCTCTAAGCTTTTTAAAGCCAGATAAACTGATAGGAAGTCCAAGGCCCAGGAGTGTGATGGGAATTTAGGCCCTGCTACACCTGTCTTCATTTGGTTTTGTCCAAAAATTCAGGACTTGAGCTGCTGGAAATGACTAGTGAGGTTTACTTGTAGTCTTACAAAAACGATGTGTTCTTACCAATGCCTCCGTGTGTGATTCTTCCAATGCAACCAGTTTTGTTTATACAGTGGGCAGTCACCTTCACCTGTGCTCTCACTGTGACACTGCAGAGGACAAGTCTCATTCTGTTCCTTTTTTGTTTGTTTGTTTTTATCACCTGCTCTGCTCCAGGTAACATCAGTTGCAAGGGGATGACAGAGCGCATTCATAGCATCAACCTTCACAACTTCAGCAATTCTGTGCTCGAGACCCTCAACGAGCAGCGCAACCGTGGCCACTTCTGTGACGTGACGGTCCGCATCCACGGGAGCATGCTGCGCGCCCACCGCTGCGTGCTGGCCGCCGGCAGCCCCTTCTTCCAGGACAAGCTGCTGCTGGGCTACAGCGACATCGAGATCCCCTCCGTGGTATCGGTCCAGTCTGTTCAAAAGCTCATTGACTTCATGTACAGCGGGGTGCTGCGGGTCTCACAGTCAGAGGCCCTCCAAATCCTCACAGCTGCCAGCATCCTGCAGATCAAGACTGTGATTGATGAGTGCACAAGGATTGTCTCACAAAATGTGGGAGACGTGTACCCGGTGATTCAGGATTCTGGCCAAGAGACACCCAGGGGAACACCTGAATCAGGCACCTCGGGGCAGAGCACCGACACAGAGTCTGGCTACCTGCAGAGCCATTCACAGCACAGCGTGGACAGGATCTATTCAGCCCTCTATGCCTGTTCCATGCAAAATGGTAGTGGGGAGCGCTCCTTTTACAGTGGAGCTGTGGTCAGCCACCATGAGACAGCCCTGGGACTCCCCAGGGACCATCACATAGAAGACCCCAGCTGGATTACCCGGATCCATGAACGGTCGCAGCAGATGGAGCGGTACCTCTCCACCACTCCAGAGACCACACACTGCCGGAAGCAACCCCGACCTGTCCGAATTCAAACCCTAATGGGCAACATCCATATTAAACAGGAGATGGAGGATGACTATGACTACTATGGCCAACAGAGGGTGCAGATCCTTGAGCGCAATGAGTCTGAGGAATGCACTGAGGACACTGACCAAGCAGAAGGCACTGAGAGTGAGCCCAAAGGGGAGAGTTTTGACTCGGGTGTCAGTTCCTCCATTGGCACTGAGCCTGATTCCATGGAGCAGCAGTTTATGGCTGGTCTGGGCCGAGATGGGCAGCAAGAGCCTTCTCAAGCAGATCAAAATGACGTCCCTGCTGATGGCACTCAGCCACAGCAGCAGCAACATGTAGATGCCAACTCTTCTTCACCAGAGAGAAACAATGACGTTGAAATGGACAGCAAAGTGCTCACAGTCAATAACAGCACCGAAAAGGGGGCTTTGCAGCCTTCTGTCAACACATCTGTTGCCCAAGCATTGCCAACCACACAGATCTACTTACGCCAGACAGAAACCCTCACCAGCAATCTGAGGATGCCACTGACTCTGACCAGCAACACTCAGGTCATTGGCACAGCTGGCAACACCTACCTGCCTGCCCTTTTCACCACGCAGTCTGCTGGCAGTGGCCCTAAGCCTTTTCTCTTCAGCCTGCCCCAGCCTTTAGCTGGCCAACAGACACAGTTTGTGACAGTGTCCCAGCCTGGCCTGTCAACCTTTACTGCCCAGCTGCCAGCCCCACAGCCCTTGGCCCCGTCTGCGGGCCACAGCACAGCAGGTGGGCAAGGCGAAAAAAAGCCTTACGAGTGCACTCTCTGTAACAAGACTTTCACCGCCAAACAGAACTACGTCAAGCACATGTTTGTACACACAGGTAAGAGTACTTCCCTTTGGCTTGCATATGGAGCCACAGAAAGTCCTTCACAGTCACGGACTTAGATTCTGTTTGCCAACCTGCCAGCCCCCAGCACAACCATGAGGGAGAGCTTATCCAGGGAGCTGGTGTCACTGAACACTTCCTGGGCTTACTGCGCTGAAATGGAGCCCCTGCAGAAACACATAGATCCCAAATAGAGGCCTAACTGTGCATGTTGCAGAAACAAGCTCATTTTACTTGGAGTAAAATGTGTCTTGCATCCGTCCAAGGAAGTGGTGATCATCCATTGTACCCTGCAAGCTGACCAGGCAACATTAAGTGGAAGAGTGGAAACTAATAGGTCACAAGAAAAATTGTATCTACTCAGAAAGTGCACCCCCCTGTAGGTTTTACAGCTGTGAGGGTTTAAGCTCAAGTGGTGGTGAGGTTAGGGCAGATTCATTACTGGTGGAGCTGCAGTAGCAGGTCCGGATGTTACACACACTGCCACATGTTTTCTAGATCTTACGTACTACTATAAGTAAGTAAATCTGGAGTTTTGTCAGAAAGTCTTTCTGTGCTTCACTGAAGCTGATTGCTGTAATCCCTTGTCTCTTGGTAAGTCAGAGGCATCACTAGCTGTGAGTACAGAAACATATAGTTCAATGAGAAAATATTTAAAGAACATATGTGGAACACAATGGAACAAATCAGCACCTCTCTTTTTCAAACTGCATCTGCTTTAGTACATGGTTTATGGTCTACTGAGACAACATAGGTAACTATATTTGCCACTGAGCCAAAACTGCCTTTTCTAGCTTTGCCAAGTTTTGAGACTTCAAAGCAAGGATATGTATGTATTTTATATGGAGGAGTTATCATGGGTTGAGGACTAAGTTTTACTTGCTTTAGCACTTGGCTCTTTCTGCTGTTGGAGAGATATTCTAGTTTAGAGAAAGAGTAAATATTTCTTTCACCAAGCAGTGGCTTTGTTAACATCAGATCTTAAAATAAATGCTGGGTTTGTGACACATGGAGGAGAACCTGGAAAAATTGCCCAAGCAAGGGAAAAATGTCGGTCATGCCTTTCTGTTGTATGCAATAGATTTCAATTCCATGTGCATATGTAAACTTTTAACTTCAATTTACCTGTATTTATCACTTAAATGAAAAACTCCTCCACACATCTAAGGCAGACTTCTACATACATAAAAAGATCAGCTTCTCAGGACTGGTAGGAAATGTATAATTGCAAGGATCAAGAGTCCCGAATCCCAGGATTATCTCTGTGTCTGTTTATGTTCTCCAACTTTCTGCTGTGGATGAGTAGCTAAAATGCTACATAGATACTGTTGGTATTCAGAAAAATATCCCCTTCAGAACACAGTCAAATATATCTGCTTGCATCCTTGTTCTGAAAGCTAAAAAGGCTTTTTTATGAGTAACTTCACTGAGATTAGGTACTTTATTTCCCCTACCACTACACTTGGTATTTGGAGTCAGATGAAGAATAGAACTGGAAGACCTGATCTAAAACATTCTTAGCTACTACAGGTAATACCAACCGAGGAAATTGATAGGGATCCCCAATCATGAATGAATATTTTATTTGGTGGGTCTGAGAATGCCCTAAAAATGAACTGTGGTGGCAAGGGAAGATTTGGGTAGACAAATTATTCAAAATTCATTTAGGAGCTAACTGGCTCCTGGGAGAATAATTTCACCTTAGCCAACAGAGAGCAAGGCTTCAGAAAACCCTCCTGAAAATAATCTTTATGTATGCAGCCTCAGAGAAAGTCTGCCTACTACTTTGTCCAGTGCTGGACAGGATTATTACAAAAATGGAGGGGAGACAGCTATTCCCACTGTCAGGTGACTTTTCCTTAGCCCTGTTAAAAGAAGCCAGGCAAAGTGGCTCTGGAAAAGATCCACAGAAAAAATGAGAGGTTTGGGAGATGCAAATGTTTGATTTAATCTTTCTGTTTGGAGGGCTCACCAAAGAAGTCATGGAAGAGTCTAATCATAAACCAGAATTCAGTAACTTAATGGCCTCTGTATCTCTGTATGTTTTTATGCTTCTGAAAACTATAGTCTGATGTAGCTTTCCATGCAACAGAAACTGACCTCCTTTTCTTCTTTCACAGGGGTGCAAACGTATTAGAGATAGCTATTTTTCATGTTTCCTGTAGACTCACTTTAATATATCCCACAATATTGTGGAAATACAGTCCTAGGATGTATGCAGTTCTGCACTTTCTGAGGCACCATTGCCTTTTCCCACATATCACACTGTGATTAATACTGAATTAAAGGCTGCAAAAGACATGCCAAGGGGATCATGTCAGAGCACCAACATTGCTGCCTCCACAACTTTCTAATCTGGGCTACCCATGGTGATAGGATATGGGGAAGTAATTTGAGGAGTGTCTGAGGTCACTTGGTTTGTTCAGCCTAGAGAAGGTTGAGGGGAGACCTCTTTGTGGTCTGCAGTTTCCTCATGAGGGGAAGTGCAGGGGCTGGAACTGATCTCTTCTCTCTTGTCCAGTGATAGGATACGAGGGAATGGCATGAGCCTGTCTCAGGGTAGACTTAGGTTAGGTATTAGGGGAAGATTCTTCACCCTTTGGTTGGGGTTGTTGGGCACTGAACAGGTTCCCAAACCTGGCAGAGTTTGAGAACCTCTTAGACAATGGTCTCAGGCTCATGGTGTGATTCTTGGGGTAGTGCTGTGCAGGACCGGAAGATGGACTTTGATGATCCTTGTGAGTCTGTTGCAACTCAGGATTCTATGAATCCATGACCTCAGTGTCAGCACCAAGCATCCATTAGGGTTCAAAGAGCCACAGAGCCTACACCTCCAGGAACACAGGGGCTGGGAAAGGGGACCATGGCCAGGCACTGACGTTGCTTCTTCCCCCTTCCAACTCAGGATATGCTATGATTCCATTATTCTTACCATCCCATATTGCTGTCTAATATCAGCCAAATACAGAATAAAGAAGCAAAGGGAAGAACATGCACATTTAATTCACTGAGCAAAGTTTTGTCTGACTTGAAAATGAGGAATCATGGGAATAAAGAATCTACAGTGCTCACTTAGGAAGCAGAAAATTTGCATACAAAAAAGAAAAACTAAAGTTTTGTGATTCTTTGGAGAGGAGAAATCCCAGGAAGGCTTTGAAGCTGAGATTTAAAAGCCACAGCCCAGTGTATCTTAAAAACATAAGCAGACAAAAACTAAGGTGTTTTTATAGCACAATCTTAGCAGGGTGTAGAGTGGAGGAGACCAACTTTTTACAAGCTCTGGGACATACGTTGCCCAAGGCAAAAATGAGCTCCATAAATACCATCAGTCTCCTGTAAGTTAATCAGACGTTATTTTAACTGACACACTGTCATTTTCCACATCATGTGTCAAGCATATTGGCCTTTCTACACATAACACAGCACTGTGTGTGGCAAAGCCATCAGGAAAGTAAGGACTTAGTGTTTTGAGCAAGTAAGGAGAGGCAAGTGTTTCACCAAGTAAGGAGAAACTCATGAATAGAAGGAAGAGCAGCAAGTGGATTTCATTCATGGATGTCGCCATCATACCTGCAAACCATGAAATAAAAAGAAACAGAGACCTGGGGAGATAAAAAAAGTAGGTCTTTCACACCTAATCCATTTTAACTATCTCCTCTTAAAATTGAGTATAAGTAGCATATGATAATCTCACTATACAATGAGTGAATTATATATTACCACAGGCATGTCTTGGTCCCTGAAGATTGACTCTTCAGGATTTAAAACAGTGCCAAACAGACTGTAAGAAGAAGGAAGCAGGATGTCTGTGGAGAAAAAAAATAAAAGAGGGGAAATTGCAGAATAACCACAGGAAAATAATTTCTCAATCAGTGAAACAGAGGATCATTTTGATTCTTACAGCGCTATGATACCATCTCTATCCCTGACAACTTTGGGGTGATGAATTCCACACATGAAATATACTGCAAATAATTCAGAAAGCAAATGAAAAAGTATCTTTTGATGGGGCATTCAGGGTGTTGTTGTTGTTTACATTACCAATGCAGCAGCATATCATGAAAACATTGTTTGATACCATGAAACATGAGACCATGCCTTATCTTTCACAACTCTGAGCACGAGGAGGATTTAAGAGTAGTCTGAAAAAAACAGTTATATGTGCTCAGCTAAGTATTTTTCCCAGTTCATCCTTGTAGTCACTAATTTGTCTGAACATGATCAGAGTTCAATTATACAAGTTTCCATAATAAGTTTTACAACAGTCCTGGGCACACAAGGCAACGTGGAAGATTACATAAGTACTTTATATGTCTCATTTACCTCATAAGGTGTTTTATTTAACTGGTAGTCAAATCATTCAAGTTTCCTGTGTCTTACACTTGAATTTTATCTGTTTGGTTGCCCTTTGCATGGTGCTGGCTGGCCTAGGCAGTTCTCTGTCCTGAGATTCCCTTTTCCGGCACTCCTTGAACGTGCTTCTGCTATGACATTTGACCAGAAAAGGGAGGTACAAATGTAAACCAATAAAGTGTTGGATTCCTCTGACAATATCTATCACTCCTCTCCTGAGAAACTGAAAGCAATTTGACCAAAATGAGCCTGGCCCAAGTCAGCTGTCTGGTAATCACTGATTTGTCCCTGTTTTTATTGCATGGTAGTAAGGAAATGGAAGACTGAAAGGTGAAGTAGCATGGCTGAGACTTTCCTGTCTAGAAATGAGCATGAGGAGCAAAACAGGAGTACAGACAGGAGAGGATGTGCCAGTGAAACAGAGTGTAGATGCCAGGACCTTTTAACTCTAGTCCTATCTTTGTCAGTGCCTACCTACTATGTGAACTTGAAGAAATCATCTGAGCTCCTTTTTACTGTATGTGGATAGGGAATCCTACAGCCCTCTTTGTAAAGCATTTTGAAACCTCTGCTTGCAAAAAATGTTGTGTGTCAAAACACATTGGTTAATAGACTTAGTCTTTGTTAGCCAGAGCACCTCTCCAAAGATCCCCATGAGACTTACCGTTAGTTTATTGCAAAGTGTTCTACAGAACTAATTTTATGATTTTTTTTTTGTCTGTTTGTCTCTCTCTCATTGGTAATGGGCAGGTGAGAAACCACACCAATGCAGCATCTGTTGGCGCTCCTTCTCTCTAAAGGATTACCTAATCAAACACATGGTGACACACACTGGCGTGAGGGCCTATCAGTGCAGTATCTGCAACAAGCGCTTCACCCAGAAGAGCTCCCTTAATGTGCACATGCGTCTCCACCGCGGGGAGAAATCCTACGAGTGCTACATCTGCAAGAAGAAGTTCTCCCACAAGACCCTGCTGGAGAGGCATGTGGCTCTGCACAGTGCCACCAACGGCACGCCCGGAGCCACCGGCGCCGGCGCGAGGGCTGTCCCCGCCGGCGTGGTGGCCTGCACGGAGGGGACCACGTACGTCTGCTCTGTCTGTCCAGCTAAGTTTGACCAAATCGAGCATTTCAACGACCACATGAGGATGCATGTGTCAGACGGATAAGTAGAATCTCTCTCTCTCTCTTTGTTATGAACAACAAAAATAGAAACAACAACAAAAAAAAAAAGCTATGGCACTAGAATTTAAGAAATTATTTTTGTTTCATTTTTACCTTTATTTTCCTCCTTTTTTTGGGTTCATTTTGTTTTGTTGTTTTTTGTACTACATGAAGAACTGTTTTTTGCCTGCTGGTACATTACATTTCCGGAGGCTGGGTGAATAATAGTTTTCCTAACCTCCCTCGGATGGTGGCCTTAAGGCCAGGTAGTGCTTCATGAGCTCCACTGGTTGGATCTCTAGCTACTGGCCTCTAAATACAACCCTTCTTTACTACAAAAAGCAAACAACAAAAAAAAAAAAACACAAAAAAAAATTAAAAAAAAAAAACCAGACAGAAAAATAATAAAAAAAAAATCTTTTTTCTCACTTGTGAAGAGCACTACAAAAAAAGAAACAAAGCAAAATATATTACAAATCTACAAGGCCTACTGTCGTTATGAGTACACCGCTTGCAGTGTTTCAATGGACATGATTCACATTGCTGACCGCTTTTGGACTTCACAGTATCCAGTTAGAACTGTGGAATATTTTGCTTCTGGTTGAGCAGCAACCAGAGGAAACAAGGCCCTGCTGGTTTCCACCATGTGTCTGCTTTCTCTCACACACACGCATCCACAAACACACAAAAGGGCTGAGGGGAATGCGAGGCAGTGTGGCTTGGATAGTGTGGAGTCCCTGCAGGGTGAGGAAAAAGAATCAGAGGTTCCTCACCTGGATTCTGCCCCATCCCATGCTGTCTGGCCCACCCTCCCCGCTGCTTTTCTCGTACCACCACCACCACCTTATAGCAGAAACCAAGAAGATTCAGACAACGAGCAACGGTGGCTTTTTTGTAATTTATTCAGTGTCTTCGCTGAGCACAGGGCCTCAGCACAATCAAGAGGGACTTTCACAGAAGGCAAAGAGAAACACAGAGGAAAATCAAAGATATCAGAGGTTGCAACCTATGGATCTAGGTACAAGAGAAGGGTTAGTTCCCACAATCTTTGCAAA
>WEKY01010822.1:42811-84543 GCA_013390045.1 Picathartes gymnocephalus
TTTTTTGTTTTGCATACACTGCCACTAATATCTTCTCTTTTATTATATATATGAATATATATAAAAATATATATTTTATTTTAAATTGAGACTGTTAAGGTTAGCTAACCTGCTTCCAGATAGAGGGGGGGAGGGGAGATGATCTTGATTTTTATTTTAAAAAAGAGGAAGGATGTTTTCTTAATTTTTTTTCTAGTATTATTCTCTCTGTTTTCTAATGGAATCAAGAATTACCTGGGTCGATGAGGGGCTCTGTGAAGTCATCTGTGAGATTATCTACTAGTGTTTGTGCATCCTGCAGTATCATTTGAACTGCTACTTTGTTTTTTTGAATTACATGGTTCTCTTTTTGGCTCTTACCAAGCTTCTGTTGTTTCTTTTTTGGTTCCATCTCAGAATTTATTTCTGCTGAAGGACGTTTCCTTTTGAGAAAGAGATTTTTCTAGCAATGTTCCCTTGGTTTTGGGGATGATATAAACTGTAGTCTTTCTTCTTTGAAAAAGTAATGAAAGTTTTGGAAGTGTGTAATAACTAGGATTTCCCTTCTTTTTGGTCACTGGACAAGAATTAATCTGCTGTATTGTTCTCTCATCCCTGCCTTGCTCACTAGAGAGCTTCCATGTTTGTGTGGGAATCTGATCCTGCCCCTGATAATTTGTGCTGATGCCAAAACAACTTAAAACGTTACCATTGCAAATAATCTTCCCTTCATTTGCAAAACGTCTGACTGAAGGGCCACATCCCGCATTCTCTGCATAGACAAAGCTATGCAAGGAATGTAGGATCAGTGTGAAAGATTGATTCCTGATCTGCATATATATGTTGGTGTTTTGTATTTTGTTTTATTGTGTTTGGACCGGTGTTCTCCCTAGTTGTCTTCTGTGTATCTCTGTAAGAATTTTTCCCCCAAAGCCAACTCCCAAAGTACGTGGGTCCTTAGTTCAGTTGGATCAGTGTCTGACAGTATCTTTGTCTTGCTTGAAATCCATATGAGGATTTACACCAACTGCACTCTGGACTTCATATTTTAGGCAGAGAAGAAGCACCTAACAAAAATATGCAAAAAGAAAAAAAAAGAAAAATTGCTAGTTTAGCTTTTACTTGTGTCTATATTTAAATTAATCTTTCTTAAGTTTACAAAACTTTTTGCTTGTGAACACTGAGCATTTTACATGAGACATTCTTTTATGCTGGACGACTTTCTGAGTATTGACTTGGCAGATCTCCATACACAATTTTGCATGTTCTTTACACCTGCGGCTTCTCTATCAGATGTCTGTGATTCAATACAGGTAACTTCACCCATATGTTCTATGCCTGTTCCATCACAATTTATTTGGGGAAAAAAACCTGACAGATGGTTCAGTCTCAGAATCTTTCTGTACCCTGCAAGGTATTGTTCAGCAGATCCTAAATGCTGAAACCCAGAGTCTTGGCTGCAATACACAGCATAGAGAGACTTTGAGGTGAGTGCCAGAGCAAATGAGTCTTTTATATGGTAACATCTTTCTTTGTTACCAACTTGTTTGGTAGTTCAAGGGGCTGGAGAAGGAGCACAAGTTAGTTAGCAAATATTGTTCTGATAACCATACTGGTAAAAGCAATGCTGGCATGTAAATCAAGATGTGAAAAGACAAAGCCCAAGACACAGAGAGGGAGAACTGGTATCTGCCATTTAGACACACTAAATCCATACAGAAAATAAAGGTTCTGGAGACAAGGGTGAGGAAGAAAATGAGGAAAGTGAACCTAGAGGAAAGGACTGAAGGTTTTTCTCTGGGGAAAGTAGGGTTTTTTCTGAGATCTTTAGTATCGAAGAATATTCTCCCATATTAAAAACTAGTGGTGCATTTTACCAAGCTCACAAATATGTAGCTGCTCATTTGTCATCTGAGGTCTGGGGAAAAGCTGTTTAATTTGCCATTTTAAACCTGGTGTAAAACTGTAGTCAAGATGTAGCATATTCTGGAATATACTTCTGATACCAGAAGAGATATGCCAGTAAACAGGAAATAAGAATCAGGGTTTACATCCACCAAAATCCAAATACTGTCCACATTTTAATCCTTCAGTTTTCATCCTTCCCTAAATCAAAGCATTGTCTTTGAAATGCAAATTTTTATAAGGTCAAATAAATTTGAAATGAATTAAAGATAAGTTGTGAATGAATGAATGAATGAATGAATGAATGAATGAATGAATGAATGATGGCAATTAAAAGAAAAATAAACCTAGTTCTTAAAGTAAAGCTGAGGCATACTAGATGGAATTCTAAAATACTTGTCAAAGAATTTAGGCCAAGGTCTTCACAAATGACTGCCTGTAATATAAACTGATTTTGTTGGATTTCCAGACTTGATCATGTAAAATATGGAGCAACTTACAGCATGACTGCAAATGTAGCTGAAAGTGCTTGTCAGGTCACTCTGAATTTAGAAGCTCAAACATAGTCCACTGTATCTTTTAAAATGCTGGATTCTCTTTGGCATTCTTCCTCCTAGCTTTGAAATACTTATTTGCTACCTGGAAACAACCATAATATCTGAATGTTACAGGTATATTCAAGCTTCACGTGTTGCTACAATATGCCTTCACAGAGAGAATAGCAGTCACAGTGATCTGGAAACTGCTGCTGACAATGTTTGAGCAAATCTGTCTCAGTATGCTTGAAATGCTTCCTTTAAAACACCTGATGAAATGATACAGAAAGAGAAAATGCAGACTAGCACACATCCTTTTGTTGAAGCATGCAATATCCTGCATTCCTTGAGCTTGATTCTTACTTCCCCTAAAGCTCTCTTTATATTGCTTTGGTAATGGAAAAGGGCATTAAATAGAACATAAATTCAAGCTTACAAGTCAGGGCCTCTCGGCAAGGCAGAAGTGGAATAAAGGAAGCCTTAGAGTGAATGAGAAGTGCCTTCTCTTACTGCTGCTGAGGCTGGTGAAGTGAATTGGAAATGTAGGACTGGCCAGAGTACATGTCCCCTGTGGTCTGTCTCACCCAGTCCTGTGTCTGTGCCATGTGGCCAGTTAGAGATTATTTGAATGAAGAGGAAAGACCTATGTTGGATTATTACAAAGCAATAAGCCTAAGGGAGATTTATTGTAAAATCCTCATTAGCTATTTCTACATATAAAATACATATAAATAGAAATAAAATATGTATTTGCCTACAACTTAAAGACATAATAAATTATTGCTTTACCTTTTTATCCCATATAAAAATTATATATTATGGCAGATATTTCTCATTGGTCTTCAAAGATCTAGCTTATTAATTCTTAGGTGGCCTCCATGCTGTCCTGTGGAAGTGAGTTCCTCAGGTTAATTACCACCTTGTTGAAATTTTTCAAGTTTATTTTGTTGTTGATTGAAAGACCCTTATTCTTGTATTATATGAAATCACAAATCAAAGAACTAAAATTTAACTTTTCTTGCCCATTTTGTTGAGGTCTGCCTCTCTCTGGGAAGCTGAATCCACAAGGAATGCAGGACCACAAGCTCAGTGTCTGCTGATTAGCAAGGAGAGGACAGCTCCTGAGCATGTCCATGTGTATGTCTGGGGCATGTGCATTAGCCAGGTTCTCCTACAGTGATCTCTTGCAGGGTACTGGCAGGCACAGCTTGTAAATAATGGGAACCTAGCAGCATAGTAACCAGTTGGTAAATTGTAATGTGATATTTCAGTCTGGTCCCTCCTCTCAGAAAACCCATATTAATAGTTTCTCTTAAGGGAAATAGGTTGTAGGTGTTTTGCAGGAGCTACTCTGGGGACACTTTCTCAACATCTATCATGCTTCTGCTAGGCCCACTTCTGGCCCATGTTGTTACCTTCAAAAACAGCTCAGATTCCCAGTAAGGTGTCAGGGGAGAGTAGCATTTAATTGATTTTCAAAGTGAATGAGACTTCTCTTTGCTCTAAAATCAAAGAGCCCAAGTGGAACCCATTTTTCTTCTTTTGAATTCTATTTCATCCAAAGGGTCATTGAGTAATAACCCACATACCATGAGCACCCGCCCTTCTTATCAACCCCACTGACTGAGTTCGGTTGACCTTGAGCTACTTGATTAATGCTGAATCACTCACATGGTGAAGGAACAAGTCTCTTGCCTTTAGTGGGTATTATCCCAACATCTCCTGTCTCCCTTAGTAATGAAAACAAGTCCCATAGAGGGAAGGTATGAAACATACTCTTTGCAGGGATGTTGAGTCCAGTCCAGAATCAGAAGCTCCCAAACCATTTCAAACATAATCAGGCCTTCAGTATGCCTCAATCTGTGATCCTCCTGACAGTCCTATGCTAAGGAAATCCTCCAGGTCTCACTGCTGAAAATGACTTGCCACTCAAAAGGAAAAAGTAGAATCAGCCTGGAAAAGAGAACGGTCCAGGTAGACCATCCAGAACCTGATAAGAAGGCTGGAGAGGGACTTTTCACAAGGGCATATAGTGACAGGACTGGGGGGAATGGCCTTAAGCTGATGGAGTGTAGATTTAGATTAGATATTAGGAAGAAATTCTTTACTATGAGGGTGATGAGAGACTGGAACAGGTTGCCCAGACAAGGTCCTGGCTGTAGGTGTTCAAGACCAGGCTGGATGGGGCTCTGAGTAACATGGTCTAGTGGAAGGTCTCCTGCACATGGAACAGGGGTTGGAACTAAATGATCTTTATAGACCCTTACAACCAAAACCATTCTATAAGTCTATGATAATACCAAATTAGCACCTGGTGGTTCTCACAATCAAGACTAGGCCTTGGTAATCAACCCTTTCAATTCAGCATCCAGCTCCTCTGAGCCACTGGAATAAGCATGATAGTAAAGAGTCAGCTGGTAGCCTAAGCAGTGTCTGATTGGCCTGAAGTAAAATAGTAAAAAATGTTTTTCACATTTGCTGATTTGTTTTTATACTGGCTCTGAAAATTCATGAAAGAGATATACTGTGATGAGAAGTTGGCCCTGAGAGGTTTTGAGGCTCCTCTTCTCCCAGAAGGTTTGTCTTCGTCTAGCCCCTAAGCACTCAGAATTCTGCTGAGAAAAAGGCTTATGAGGGAAACTACAGATAATACATTAAGTCTGGAATCTTGAGTTTGTAAATGCAATAAAGACCTTTCCCAGACCTTGACAGTCCTGCTGACAGAAACCAAATGCAGGTAGAAGGGCCTTGCAGAGGGGCTGAAAATGCCAAGTGTCTGCAGCATGGCCAGTAAGACAGGCAAGTGTATGGAGGTGGCCTGATGCTGGATACACATCCACAGGGGTAGGTTCTGGCCACACCAAGTCAATGTTCTTGGTGTTGTTCACCTTATTTGTCATGCAAGAAGTAATAAGCTCTCAACTAGTTTCCTTTAAAGCTACTCAGTGATCCAGTTCATTTCAGCCAGAAAAAAGGAGCCGCCATATTTTCACAGATCACTGAGCTGGGAAATACAGAGAATTTTAGGTATGTGCATATTCTTCAAACTTACAAAACAAAAATGTGGGTTATGCCTTCTCTAGCATAAATCAGAGAAATTTGGTCCACAAGGGAGATAACCTGTTTGAAAAATAAGAATACTTAACTCTCTTAGACCTATTGTTATAAGACAACACAAGGGGAAAACTTTGTTTTGTTTTTCTAAGAATATATGTAAATGAGAAACAAGATGTGTTAGGTATTAGTATACATCCATCTAATTATTCCCAGTGCTGATGACTAATCAATTAGATTAGTGCCTCTAAGAATAGAGAAAATATTATGCATTCATTGTTTTATTTCTGTTACCCCTGTGCTATAGATCAGGAATAACTAAGGTGGAAAGAGCAGAGTTCTACAAATGCAGAATTTTGGTAAACAAAAAAATTGTTTCCCTGTGTATGTCAGCCAGTATCTGGACAAATATCCTCTGTGAGTTAGTGTTTATAATTACTAGGATACTGTTAGATAATTTTGATTTTGAAATTATGTTTCTAGTGAAAAAAGATTCAAAGTTAAATATTAATAGATACTTTTTCATGATATATTTAGCAATATTGCTGATCTTTTTGCATTTTAGCCTCTGCAGTAGCGTTTGACTCACAGGCATTAAGAGAGAGTCCAAGTATAGGAGAAGCAGAGTTGACTGATATACTGTGAATAAGACTAAAAAGTAAATTGAACCCATAATGTGCTTTAATTCACTATTCATGCTGCAATTGGTAATTCAACTAAAGAGTTTCTAGGTTTATTTTAAAATAGTCTACATATCATTCTAGCAAAGTCATATCAGGAGAAAGGTAAGTCATGGTTTTTAAATGCCAATTTCCCCAAGAACTGTTCATTAATAGCTTTTAAAATAAAAGAGACCAGTTCGAGATAAGCAGAACTCTGCTGCTATAACACAATTCTTCATGTTACACATGATCATAGCTTCCACTACCAGACCTACGTGACCTTCACTGACTTTCCCCGAAGTTAGTGAACTGAGATTTTTGTACACAGCCACATATGCCCAAAGAAACTCTTCATGTTCCCAGAGGAAAAGGAGTGTAGCACTGAGCTAAGCAAACCAATCATAGAACCATGAAATTGTTAGTGTTGGAAAAGGCCTCTAAGATCATCGAGTCCAATCGTTAACCCAGCTCTGCCAAGCCCACCACTCAACCACATCCCCGAGTGCCACATCCCCACATGTTTTGAACACTTCCAGAGCACCTCCCTGGGCAGGCTGTTCCAATTTTACCTTCCTTTTAGTGAAGAAATTTTTCCTGATATCTAATCTGACCCTCCCCTGGTACAACTTTGGGCTATTTCCTCTCATCCTGTCACTTGTTACCTGGAAGAAGAGACTGATCCCCACCTGGCTACAGTCTCCTTTCAGGTAGTTTTGGAGAGTGATGAGGCTTCCCTTCAACCTCCTTTCCTCCAGATCCCTCTGTGAAGCCTTCTAAACAGTTCATTAACTGAATTTTAACACCCCAATTTACACATTTGTCCTCAACTGTTTTTCAAAAAGCAGAGTGTTAAGATACTTCCTTGGGAAGTAAATACACGACAGCCTTGAATACACTACAGCCTCCCAGAGAATTGCTTTAAAACAGAAATGCATCTGAGCAGTATGGACTGTACTTACATTTGATATCTGTAGCAAAGTTTCATCTAAAACACTCCCTTCTTACAAAATATGTTTTGTTTTCCTCTTTGAAAGGGTAGGGAAGAAGTAAAGGAATATTAGTGAGGCATAGTGGTCTCTTTATACTGGATGATGCTTTTTTGCTGTTTCTTACCTTCAGTTACAGCTCCAAGTTTGTTCCTCTTCCAAAGTGATCTACTTTTGATTGGGTTGGTTGGCTTCAGCTCCTCATAAAACACTGGAGGGTAAATGCTCTTCCTAAACCAAATGAATAATATGGGGATAAGGCTATGTGAATTGACTACAGGGTCACCAATGCCAGTGAAATTCATGAGAGAAAATCCAGTGAAAAGCTACTTTCAAGGGACAAATTCTGTTCTGAATTTCTATCAGTGCAACCTGTATTGGCACTTTTGGGATTGCATGCATGTCACTGCAGATAAATATAGCCCCTGTGAATAGTTTAGCTGTGATTCCTTTTAAGAAAAGCATATTCTAAAAATATCCTTATGCTCCAGCAATACCATTACACAAACAAAAGAACTACCAATATCCCATCATGTGTGAGAACTTCTACCCAGTTCAGCCCATAGGGACATTCTTCTTTTCACTCCTCATGCAAACTTTATTAGCACTTGAGCCCTCTTTAAGCTGTGAAATTTCCTTCACAGCCATGCATCCTTCATGTCACATTGGGCTTAGGTATTACAGTACCCCATATGCTTTCATGACTTCCCCACTGGAGCCTTTCCTGCAGGAAAATCTGTTACCAGGGTAACAAAGCATTGCTTGCTTTAGGTATTTTCTGAACAGAACTCCAGTCTTCTACAGTGTTCACTCTTCCTACTGTTGACTTGTTGGTGGTTTTTTGCCAAGTTCACAGTGGGACTTGAGGATTGTGCAGAGCTCAGTTACTTATTGTTGTGCTCGGCTGTCTGATTCTGCAGTGTCCTGTTCCTACAAAACAGGCAGATATCTTTCTGAGATCTTTTTCCTACAAAATGGACAGATACCTTTCTGAGATCTATATGTTAAGTAGGCACCTTTTCTATTTCACTTTGCTTCTTCTCTTTTTGCCTCCTGGATATTGCTATATTCTTCATTAAACCTTATAAAGCCCCCTAGAAATTCAGCCCTCATGTTGAATATATACTTGATTAGAGAAGATCATCGTATTCAAGAAGCAGGATTACATTCACCCAACTACCCAACTTTCTTTTAATTTTGGCCATTTAGTTCTTTACTTTCATTTGTCATGTAGGCTGTGGGTACCTATGGGATCTTTGAGTAAAATCAAATTACATGGCCTCTGTGTGTGTGTGTGCATGCAGTTGTATGTCTGAGTGTGCATGTGGATATATGCATGTGCAGGGAGAGCCAGTTATCTCTTCCTGGCTTTACAGACAGGCTGCTAATTGAGTGTGTGGACATGCATGGTTTAGATGCAGGGAAGGCTTTAGATGAAACAAGGATTACAACATTAAGTGTGGAGCATTGGTACATGAATCTAATGACAAGCAAGTGCACTACTCATGCACTATATATGCACACATATATTCCTAAAAAGCATTCTGTTAGCCAGATGCTCTTAGTTGGATGTTTGCCCTCATCGAAAATGTGACACCCAAATTTGGGCCAGTATATTTTTGCAAGTACCCATTCTGAAGGGAAGGCTGAAGTGTGCCTCTCAGAGCCTTATGTGGTCTTTCAGCCACAAAATAAATAAAACAGTCCATCTCAGCAGGCTTCACTAGCAGAGAGAGGCATCCATGGGGCATGACAGCCCTGGAACAATACTGTTGAGTTCAGTCACTCATTTCCATTGAATTTTAACATGTTTACCTGACAAAGGAATAAAATCTAAGCAAAATAACCTGCCTGTTGGCTCCCTTAAAAAGAACAGTAAAAAATTATCAAGTCTTTAAATAGTTAGGAGCACAATATACTGATAGGTTCTAAAATATTCCAGGTCTGGAGTCTGTAGTTTTCAAAGCACCACGTCAAACAGCTCTTTCCCCACCTCATGTACTCTGAAACATGTTGATTATGAATTATCTTTACATGTAATCTGAGTAAACCATTCCAAATGTGCAGTCACTAACAAATAACAAGTAACTTTCTCTCCCTTGGTCTTTGCCAAAATCTTTTCAGGACCATGGTTAGTGTGTCCAGAAGACCAGTAGATATTCAGGAGGAGAAGAAATTGGTCAGTAAGATTGTTCAGTATGTAATCCATGAGAGCTGCAGGATTTCTAGGACTCGTTTTGCACCTATTTAGTTAGTGGGATGAATAAGTATGTTTAACTACAGCTGCCTATTTTGGTATCATGCTAGCCTTGAAATCAGCATTTTATTCTTTTAAGTCTTTGCTTGACTAGGGGATTTTCCTTTTTCCAGAAAGGCTAGTTAAAGATTTGGGGGGATATCTTTCTTCTTACATTTTCAGTCATAAAAATGTGAGTAAATATTCTTCTTCTTAGATTGGTGGTATATCCCTTCCCCTTTTGAATAAGACAATAATGCAACAGTTTTGGCTGGTTGATTTTGGGGTGAGGTTTTTATTTTGGTTTGGGGTTTTCCTTTGGTTAAATGTACCTTGTCTCTCTATAGTCAAAATGTCTGTGACTGTAACAGTATGTATTTCTTTTACTGGAGAAAATAGACTTTTTGGTTTTTGTTAACAGTACTAGTGACTTCGTGGAAAATGACAAGTTGCTATTTAGATCTGCTTAGTTAAGTACAGTACACTACAATACAGTATTTCTGAAAGCTAGAACATACAGTACACAATATATATAGCAATTCTATATCAATATATATACATAGTATAATCATTTAACTTTTGCATCTGCCTATGATCATAGAAAAATAATTTTTCACATGTATCATTCACAACACAATCAACTGCTGCAGCTATTTAAAGCATTTACCAATAATTATTACAACTCTATTGTGCTTTTTCATATTATTGGCTTCTTTATTGTCTTTACAAGCATTTTTTCAGGCTTTTTTTAAATCTCTATGTAGTAAGATGTAGAAAAGTAATTTTTTTAAAGAAAAGGTAAAACAGTATTAGGCTCTACAAAAAATTAGAGATTGTTCCCTGCTGCCCTTTCATATCAGAAGAACAATTAATCAAGACAAATAAGGTTATCTATTAGCTCTCTTCTAAGATGTCCTATTATTTCATTTGTAAAAGTGTATGTCAGACTTCCCTCTTCCATTCCTAGCCTTGGAGAAAGATGCCGAAAGTGGTCTTTCACTCCTTCCGAATCCTGTTTCTTTAAAGTTTTAAGATTTCCTAAAATTATCCTCTGCACTAGGGTGGGGTAGAAGAAACATTGTTCTCTGTATAGTTACACAGAATGTGGCCAGAAATTGAGTAAGAAATACTTCCATCCACGACTATTAATATATTCCAACTGGGTCCTTACTTACCCACTTGACCACCCCTTTTTCAAATGAAAACAACCTCTGAAAGTTTCAGTTTCAGTTCATAAGTTTTTCTAGGTGAATGGTCCCTTTACCATCTTCACAGTACATTCCTGTTGGTTTTGAATTTTGGGTCAGTCCCACTGGACTTTGACTGTCATAACAGAATTGCTGAAATAGATGTCACTAGGGATATGTGAACATATAGATCCATATAGCCCAGGAACAGCTGATTGACACCCAAGTCTCATGACTTTGGGTATCCTTTCTGTATTCTCACCTTGCAACAGATGGCCCAGGCAGCAAGTCTTGGTTCAAAGTTAGTAAGAGTGCAAACTAATGACAGCATGGAAATTTGTATTTGCTTTTCTAATTCAGGTACAGCTAATTCAGCTGACCTTCATTCCTTTGGTCGATAACATATCACTCCTAAATGAAGATGTGCAAAATCAAGTGGATGAGGGTTGTGGAGGAGGTATTCATTTTGTCTTATTTCTCCTAAATGTAAAGACTGGAAGAAATGAGAGATGGTCACATCAGTTACAAACAGTTTTCACTGAGAATGAGCAAATCTGTGTCACTGCAAATCAATAAAGTTATTTTGGAGTGAGAAGAGAGGGAAAGAGTTACCTATGCCACAGCTTGGGATATTAAAATGAGAACTTCAAGAATGGGAATCATCAAGTGCCGGCATTCCTTACAGTCTCCTGTCATCTGCCATTTGCACATACGTGGAGGCCACTACCACATTCTTTTTCTTTCTATTTGCAGTTTAAAAGTTATGGTCTTGCAGCAGTGATTTCTAAGTCTGGCTTTTCTTTACTCTGTGTATGTCCATTTGTAAGGGAAGGAGGAGAGTATCTTCTCAATATTAATTATGCAGGTGACAAAACTGGATTACATGGGCTTTGTCCCATTAAGCCAAACAGGTGCCATTTCCCAAATTAATTCCAGTTAGCTGCTGCAACAGAGTGCTGATTCAGTGGTCCACATTTTCTGACCATGCTCTTTGCCTTTTCCTTTGACTGAATGCTGAATCATACATATTTTTGTAGAGAGTATTCTAGCTTGACTGAGAATACCAGATCATTTAAATGGCTGCATACCCATTCCACACTTGCCCTGCTAATCCTTTGTAAGGTTCAGTAATTCATTTAGCATAACTACTAGTTTAATGTTTTTCTGATTTAATTTCTTTTGTTGCCTTTTATTTTTCCTAATGCTTTTTTAAACACCTCAATTCATTTTGCATGTTATACAGTTTACAGTTTATATTTTTAGGCTAAGAAGTGGTTTTACAAACAGGATGGTACCAAACAGGTAGATTATCCACACTAGAGAATGTACTTTTAGAACACAGTGTGTACAGATACAATTGCCTATGGGAAAGTGAAACTAACAAAATAATCAGCTGGTGAACACTATTTTAACATATCTTCTACATAAAAGACAGTCAGTCATTTGTGATTCCAGAAATCTTGCTTTTTTTGAACATGTATCCTTTCTTTTTCATTCTCTGAAGAAATGCTGATCTTGAGAATTGTGATGTTCTAAGAAACTCATTTCATATGTGCATATTTTCTGCTTTTCTAAGGAGAGAGAAAACAGGAGGTGATATCAGTTTTACAGTTCTGTAGATTCTTGCATTTGCGACTTTCCTTGAATGATATAAACATCAAGGGAAGACTGTCCAAATATTAGCTTTATTCTAGTATATGGTTTTCATTATTACTTTCATTTTCCATCTCCTCGTTGACCAAGTAGAATTCTAGGGCTAATGCAAGCAATGGTCTCATGTTCCTGTAGTCGACAGCATTTATATTCAGCTCCTTTTTGCACTTCTTTTCTGTTTTGTACAGCTTTTGAGGAACACAACAGTTGAAGTAGGTAACACTGTCGCCACGAGAGGGAGAACCTTGCACTAAGAGAAAGTTGTTCTGTCCTACTGTGCTGGGACAGAAAGGGATTTTAAAGCTCTTTGCTGCAAGGTTAAATAAGAGGAGAGTCCCCCACTTTGGGGGCGTTCGCACCAAAGACAGGGGGCCTCCCAGGAGAGGGAGATGCTTGAACTCCATACAAGGGATTTGCTCTTCACCTGTGCCACTTAGAGGAAAAGGCTGAATCTCCAGTATCTGCTGCTGCTCTTTTTTTTTTTTCTTTTTTTTTTCTTTTTTGATATATGAATAACTTGTAAAAAATTTATAGTTCCTATTTATTGGTGAAAGAAATGTCACCACATTTATTGGAGTCGGAACTACATTTTCACAAGTGTCTTCAACAAGCTTCATTGTCTTTTGGGGTGTCCTGTTTCCTTTGTCCTAATGCCAGGATGTAGCCTGGACTGCTGTGAAACTCATAGGGATCCTTTAAATCTGGAATTTATTCCCAAAATCATATATTCTGAACAATCAATTCCCTAGGTCCTTGCTCCAAAGTTCAGGTTCAAAGAAATTCTTGCAATGAATTGAAGTGGAAAATTGGTGGTTTCCCTTCCACTCCACTCATAATGAGCTTTTGTTTGTCAAACATAATATAAACATGCTGCTCAGTTCAGGCAGGATGTACTGCATGACTTTTCTTGTCAACATCAGTGAGGTCCATGCTTATTCCTGAAAATTGATTGGACCAATACTCTGTGTGCCAAATTCTACAGGCAGGACTCACGTGCCCTTTTGTTGACTTGAGTCCATTTTCTCTTACAGGAGAAGTGTATGTAGTCCTACAGAAAGCTATAGTCCTAAAAAATAGTTTCATATACATTATTTAAGATGCCACAGGACTGTTCCCCAAAATTTAGCATGTTTCTGCCCAAAGTTTTTACTCCTCAAAAAACTGACTCAAGATTTGATTTCACTACACCAGGCAGATTTTGTGTGTGTTAAGGGCTATGTGATTACCTAGTCTCGCCATCTTGCTGAAGAGACGTAATTCAAAAAAGTCCTACAGAGCATGACAGTTGTTTCCCTTTGAACAAGGCTTGGAACTTGCTTTGTTCAGAGAGTCCTAAATAGCTTGGAGACTTTCTTTGGGTTTGATTGGTAATAGTATGTTTATCTTAAGTGATTAAATAGTGAGCCACAACAGCTAGTGTAGATATGTGATTCACAGCAATCCCTTTTCTCTAATTTACACCCTTGATGTGTCACTTTTCTGTTGCCAGGACAACATAAAAGCATTTGGGTATTGGATATGTGGAGTTGATTCTGCATTTCTGACTGCTTTACCCAGAACTGCCCTGGCCATACCTTTTCTCTTATGGTGGTCACGTATTCATATGGTAAAAATAAAGTTGTTTCTTCATAATATCTGATTACATAACTGCAAATTCAGACTATACATCAAACATCTTGGCAGACTTTTTAAAAGTGGTACTATAGACAGTGTGAACAGCATTTCAGCAAAAAGGTAGGACCCCCTTGAAGTGCATGCAGCTGAACAGCAAAAAAATCCATTGCTGCTGATTATAGCGCCAAATTGAAGATTGTTGACTTTACAGAACAGCTGGCAAGTGTTACTTGTTTTGTGTCTCGTGTACTCGGATGTGGGATGCACCACTGTAGCTCTGCGCCCAGAGACAGTGAGTTTAGGTGCTGTCCCTTTGCCATGCCTACTGATTCCATTGTGTGCTCTTTATTTTTCATTATAGGCTCATTGATAGAGATAAACAGCAAAAGCCCTTGCAGCCTGGCATTTTTCTGGTTTAGGGGTAGATATTCAGGATCCCTGCACCCCTATTTAGATTCTTTCTATTAGGTTCTTTCCTTATTTCTGTTCATGTGCGTGGAGGGAAGGACACAGTATCTTTGCAAGAAAAAGAAAAAGAAGAAAATAGCTTCTTGGTTGTAATTTGGTTTATCTGTTGGTATTTGCTTTTGTTTACATTCTGGGGTGGGCTGCCATCTTCAACAAGGGACTGGAAGTGAGAGAAAAGGCAGAAGGCAAGAGGAAGCATGTGCCTGAGCCCAAATGAAGCAGCATGCAGTATTCCTCTATATACTGAGCAATTACAATGAATTAGTATAGCAGCAGCAGCAGCATTGCCCTGATGTGTTCCATTCTCCATACATTTCCCTTTCTTGCTCCTCCTTCCCTCTTATGGCCTCTTACACTGTTTTAGTGGTTCCCCCCACTCCTTTCCAGTAGTTACAGGGGTTTGATGGAGGCTCTTGTGGCTGTCCAAATTGAAGTTATAACCTCCAAACCAGTGAATACCCCAAAGTCTTTGTTGTGTTTTCCCAAGTGATATCTTAACGAGTGGCAAGCCTGTCAGATGTTTTATTTTGTTAAAAGAGATAGATAGACTAGGGGACGTATGACCTGATTGGGATTCAGTAACCTGCTTGCCTTTGTAATTAGTGAGCTTTATTTTGTTTTCCTTTTAAGTTTTCATTTTGAGATACCTAAGAGCTTATATGCCTGTCATTAAAATTCCTGCTTTTCCCACATAGCCCTGGATGGGCTGGGAAAAAAATACTTTACATATGTATATCCCCAAGTGTTTGCAGGATGGAGGAGGGAGTTGTTCATGCACGTGTGTGCCTATGTGAGCAGGAGAAAACTGAAGTTAGTGTTGATCTGTCCAATTGTTTTAGGGTGGCCACAGGGAGCCACCACTTTGAAAAGTTGATTGCACTACAGAACCTTAGCTTGGGCACTGTTAAAATAGGGATTGTGTATTTGGAACAGGGAAGCTTTTTAGGTTTTTTTATCCACACTTACACATGCCCTTTGCAAGATGTGCCCTTGCAAAGTTTGCATCAGACGACTTTGTGTAAAACCACTACTGACCTTTTTTTACTGTATCCATTTAGTTCTCTCTTCTTTCTGCAGCCCCCAAACAATGGCTTGTCTCCCTTCTGATTTCTGTCATTTGACTTTACATTTGATAAATGTCCTATCTGTTCATGAGATCTCCACATCGACTGGGAGGAGAGAAAATGAGGCATGTGAAAGTGTGGCTGGGAGACTGCAAATCCCCCTTTGTTTGGGGGCATTCTTATACTTTTACTGAGAGCTGATTTCTTGGGGGCTGGGTGGGGTGGGGAGGGAGTTTGTGCTTTTTTGGTCTGGATAAGGCTTTTATTTTTGCACTAAGTATGACTGCACTGCACTGCATTGCACTACTGAAATGTATTTACATGTGGTGGGATTGGAAGGGGCCAATTAAGCAGGAAGGGAGAAGACAAAGGGATGGGCACAGAAAACAGGATGTACCATAAACCTGACCAGGTTGAAAGAGAAGTGGGGTTGCCTTTATTTTTAAGCAACTAGTCAGACACTGAGACAGCTGCATTGGATACCGTCTGTTAAAATAAATAATTAAATAACTAAAGCACTAGAATAGAAGCTGAGGAGGCATCACAAGTTTCTGGGTGCTACAGATCTTTTCTCCCCTTTTTGTAGAGAGTGTTCTTTGGGGCTGTGAGAAAGTTAAGAGAACTGCTCATTGTGTAAACCAGCATAAGGCTTCACCATAAAGACACGAATTCCCAGTTCCAATGTCAAAACTTGCATTGTTGGATAGAATCTCTTCCAGAGGTTTGACTATGATTAGCATCCCTTCAGTAAAAGCAGGATCTCTCAGCTCAAGAAGTAAAGTCACAAAGTAGACTTTACCAAAGGGGAAGGTCACTGAAATAAAGCACGTCTTTCCGAGGCTGTAATGGGAACAGTGCAATAAACAGTCATCCTGAACACTCAATTACAGGTGTTCCAGTCAAGTCTCTGGGGTAGAGGAAGCAGGAGGGGCATTGGGGCAAAAAAAAGATGTACAGTACATACAGAAATATTCCTGCTTAGGCAAAGGTGGTGTCTAGCATTTTCAGTTCTTCTCTCTGATTTCTCTCCTTAAACAGAAAGTCTAGCATTGTGAAGGCTTTCAGCTGGAACCAAATGGAATCCTGAGTTGGAAAATATTTTTATAGTCAAGATGTATGTTGGCCTATGCCTTGGTCATTAATTTTGTAACAAGCATACTATGAGCAAAACTAAAACAGGAGCAATGTGCAGCAGGATCCATCTCTGCTGTAGCTCTTTGTCATCTATAAACACTCCAAAGTTTGAGTTTAATCTCTTCAGTAAGACTATAATTGCAACTTTAGCCAGATGGTAAAATGGGATCCTGAAAAATGTCCTATAGAGAAACTGGGAGAAGAATGTAAAACATGAGTGCATCTGCTTTGGTCCTGTAGTGGAGGGATCGCCTGTCTAATGTACCACAGTGGTTTCATGGACAAAAAAGGGGAAGTACTCAACAAATTGCTAAGAAAAGGCTAGAGTAATTGGGGGACTAGAAATCTATTCATGCCCTGAATTTCAGCTTAGACTTGAAACTAAGATATTTTGGCTTCATTAGTACCAAGACATGGGCAGGACAGACTTTTCACAGAGTGCACAATGCAAAGCAGATTGCTGCTGCTCAGTCCCTTGGGGCTGCCTCATTTGCCAAACGTGTCAAGAATTGGAGAAGAAGTGGTATACAAGAGGCAGGTGTTGGGTAGGAAGGAACAAGTCTGTCTGGAACCAGGAGAAACTTTGGAGTTAAGGACATGTTTTTCTGGTGAGCTTTGAGATTTCCACTCTTAGATTTCAGCCATCCTGGCTTGAAAGGACTGGAAGAGAACTGGAGATATGCCCTGATGTATTGTTAGATTAACTACTGAATGACTCTTCCCTTGAAAGCAAGCAGGACAATGGAACATGCAGCCTGTTTCTTTGCCATCTACAGGAACCCTCTAAGACGAAAACCAGTGGAAGGTCAAATTCCAGTAATGAGTCAGTGGATGCCCAACAAAAGCACAGTTCATTTGAGAGCCAGCACAATACAGAGGCAGGAGAGCACCTTTTTATTTTCTAAAGTGGCATTTGCTTCCATAGGAGTAGTGACAGCTACAGCTGATACAGGAGGAAATGACGTCTGTCTGCTGAAGTTAATTCATGTAATGAGCCAATACTCCTGTTTTTTGCTTAGGTGAGTTTTTCTTTGTTTCCTTGTTTAAGGCAGCTGCGTATATTGCTATTGTCAGAGTGGATTTGCATTGTGAAGGAGGAGTAGTGGACTGCTCCATAAAAAAAGTGAAGCTGAGGGTTTACTGAGCCTGCTGTGTCCAGAGTGCCTTTCCTGCTGTGGTAAAATAAAGAACTTCTGTAGGTTGAGCTGTTCCGGCTGACTTATTGCTGCATATTCCTCCCTTGTGGTGTGACCCGATGGCAACCATATTTGGACAAGGAGAGGAACACTGCATGTTTGCAATGCTGTGATAAGATGCCATTTGCACTAGTTTTTTAAAAGTACTGCAACCTGAAGAAATGGGCTTTGAGCCATGCTCCAAATCCAGGTTTGAATTCAGCCTGTTTAAACCTGATTCCAGCTTACTCAGTTTCAACAGAACTGTCCAGTCCATGTAAACAGGAACCAAACCATTTTTTAAAAGCCAAATTCCAGCATATGTTCCCACTCAGTTACAGAGCTCAACCACACCAGTTCCTGGGCATAAGTGGGATTGTATAGTTTCAATGGCTTTCAAGTAAGTTGTTCCTTTTTACATGGTCAATTTGAAACTAGTTTAACTGGAACTACATTTAAATATAGCACAAACTCTTTTCTTTTTTTCAGCATGGTACTATAGCCCCATGTAGACAGTGCTTGACTGAGAAACCAAGGATAACTTGAGGTTTATTTTAAGAAGCCAAAACATATGTTGCTGACTAGAGATGCCGCATAACTTAATGCCCTATTTTTTCTCCAGATGGAGAAACACTAACTTCCATAATTCTCCTCCATTTGTCATCCTGCTTCATTGTTGCACCTTTTGTCCTGAGCGAAAATCCCTTTGGCCAGTGGGCTAGATCCAAAACAGAACTTCCCAGTACTGTTTGATCATCTTGTTTCTGTATGTTCCTTTCCTCAACATTGACAAGCACTACTGAGCATCAGCATGAGTTTTTGCTGGGACTGTGGCATAATTATGGTTCAAGAAAATGCTAGTGATATTTTCAACATTATAGTAATTTCAGAGCTTACCCTTGAGGAAAATGTTACGTTTCAGAAGTTCCACAGAAAAAAGAAAATGCCAGGAATCACGATGGAGCTTCAGTCACAGTGCTGTAGCCCAGTTTGTAGGGAATGCATTTCTGGTGGCTGGTGATGCTGACATTTACTAAGGCAATTCAAAAGCAGCAGAGAACGTGTGCTTTCTCATCCCTGCTGAACTAAGAGAATATATACCAATAGAATGATCCCAGGGTAACCTGTCAGTGTCCATCACTTTTCCCCTAATGGAGGAGGCTAAGCAACTGTCACATCACCTTAAACAGTCTGAATTCACTTCAGAACTGCTCCCCAGTGATCTGCCAGCCAGATGCCCTCTCTCATTGATCCTGGTATCCCACTGACTGAGGATTTGTCACATCAGCCAAGGTGACCAAGAGATGCACTTGGTCTCAGCTAGGAGCCTTTTACCTTTTCTTTTCCTTTTGGTTTTCCATCGAACTGAGTGTGCATTTAGTGGTGAAATAGATGTCAGGTTAGCTGTTGCTCCAGATAACAGGAATGGCAAAGCCACATGGCAGCGAAGCTACTGTTGTCCTCAAGGACATAAGTAAAGGTGAAAGACCAGGCTCTGGTTGGTGGTGTCGTTGTAAACCTACAGCTTCTGCTGCTTGCCCCTCCAAACTTGTTTTGGTCAGCTGTGCTGTTGCCCTCGAATATGCTTTGTGTGTGAAAAACTGAATGCGATTGTTCTGTTGTCTGTCTTCTTTCTTCTGCATCATGGATGTGGCACCAACTTACTCTCACAAGCAGCTTGGGTTTTGTTTTGCTGTTGTTATTAACATGTAATTCTACTGTAGACCAAAAAATATGAAAAGGAAAAAATCAGTTTCAAGACATGAAAGACCAGTGAGTGAAAGGTGAAAAATTTAGGAAGTGAAGGTGTGAGAGAAGCAGTGGTTAACTGTGTTAAGTTAGAAATCTCAGAATAGCCTTATGTATTTCTTAACCAATGGTTACCAATCATCCAGTAGTGGGGTTAGATAGCTTTCTTGGCTCATTCGTACCCCTATCCTAATTTTTTTGTTTGGGTTTTTTTGGGGTTTTTTTTGTTTGTTTCTTTGGTATTGCTGTTGCACATGTTGTCTTTTATAATGCCTGATTTTTATTGTATTGTACTTTATTGGTCTGTTTTGGTTTTGTTTCCTTTTGAAGGATGGGAAATCCAAATTTTGTTTTGAATTTTTGAGAAAAAAATGCACTGGAAGTAAACACAAACACATTTTGCCATTTGAAAAAAGGAAAACACACAGCCACGCAGTGGAAAAGGCTAAGAAAAAGCTCCCCTCTTCCTTCTTGTTATGGAAGCATCCTTTAAAAGATATGCTAGAAAGAAAACAATCTCAAACAGAAGAAGAGAGAAGCCTTTTTGATCCTAGCTCTGCAATCTGGAGTGTCCTAGCACAGTGTTCTGCAGGGTTGGGCTCCTACATGGCCAACAGGCATAAAATCCAAAACCACATGGGGCAAATTCATCCCTGATGCAAGCAGATGTTATTGCAGTGAAGTCAAAGGAGGTACACAGAGGATGGATTTAGCCACATGCGTGCAAGATACAGCTGCCTTCCCCATAGTACCTAAGTCCCCACTGCTACAGTTTATTGCTGTCAAAATGGTCTTTTGGCTGTGTTAATCGCATAATATCCCTTGAACATTGTTCAAGATAGGCAAAACACTTTCCCACTGAAAAATAAGTTTTGGATGCACCTTGGTGTGACGCTTTTTGGCTACCAGCTTTCAGCTGTTACCCACTCCCAGCCGTGAACTGATGCGATCTATCTCTGGCTTGCCTTTGCCAGAAAAATGGACTTGACTATTAAGCATAGTAAAACTTTTGCATATTTAACTACTATGATCCAGAAATGACTCTTGCACTTTTAAGGCATATGGAAACATCCTCTCTGTCTTTCAAAATGGAAAGAGTTCTTTGTAAGTGAAACGCCATGTGCGCGCGCACGCAGCCACATGCGTTCCCTTAGCTCCTGACTCCAAATTCTTCCTGGATCTTTCTGTGCCCGGCAGTGTCCTGTCTCCATAGTGCCTGGTCATTTGAGTACAGCGGGGCAGAGACTCATGTTGAGATTAATGCAAAAAGCAAACATTTTAAAAGACAGATGATTTTCCTGTTATGCCAGCATCTTCGAATCCCCGTATCAGCTGATGGGTTTCCCTAACCTGACGACTTTCAATCAGTTGTTGAAACATTGGCTTTCTCTGTTTTGTTTTCTAAGGAGGGAATGTGGGGTGGAGAGAATAATGAGGTGTTGTTTGTAACTTCACAGTCCTGATAGTTGGTTTTTATCTTCCATATTTTATGCAAAAACAGACATTATAAGTCAATAAATAATTGTGCCCTAGGTTGAAAGTTAAGTGTTCAGGAAAGGAAAAAAATGGTTGGCATTTTTCTACATTTTTGTGAAGACTCTTTTGGAAAGGAAGGGTACATATTTTTGTTGTGTAGTATTTTCTATTTTTGAATGCATTTTCTTGGTACAAGACTGTTTTGTGGAATTTTTTTTCTTTTTGGTGAACACATTATTTAAAAAAAAAAAAAGAAAAGAAAGAAAAAACTAATTGAAAAGTTTGCCCTTAAGGATATGCTGCAGTTTTGAGGTTTAACATTTAAAAAAACATTCAAGGCGCGTGTTAAAAGTTGGGGAATTGTATTGTTGGGAGTTTTTTTGTAATTGTTACAAGAAGAAGTTTGTAGCCACTGCTGTTTATTTTGTTTCAGATGAGTAAGTAAAGGGATTGTTCTTGTGTTATTCTTTTTTTAAAAAAAAAAAAGTTATTTATGAAATGTCACAAACACTGGACTGTGAGTTTGTAGGGAAGCATTTTACCACCCTGTGTCTTCATAGAGCTGTTGGTGATCCTACTTCTCATTACTCTGCCTTATGATCTCCTGAGCAAATTTGGAGGGGATGGCAGGAGCGGGAGAGAGAATCTGAATGCATTTTTGAGTCAGAGACTTGGAGGAAAATTAGGAAACAGTGTTTGAATTCTAAAGAATTCTAAGGAATTCTAAAGCTGGACCATCAGCTCTACTCCTTCTCCCATCTACCACAGGAATGAGAAAGGCTTGCAGTCACTGGAGGAGACAGAAAACTTACGGTACCTAGACATGGCAGTGTGCAAGGGGAAAGTGACTGAGAGACACGATGCTCATAATGACCTCTGTAAATGACATCTGTTTCTCAGCCAACAGCTCCCTTGGTTTGCCCCCATCCTGCCAGTGGCTTTTGTGAACAATTCACCAACCCCACTGAAACCATGAAGTTGGTTTGCATTTTCTGTCGCTGATCAAGCCTTTTTGGGCACCCCAGCAGTGGGAGTGACCAGCAGGGAGCACTACTCTCAGTTTGATCACTGGTCTGGATTTGAGGAGGAGTAGAGGCTGAGGGTGACCAAAGAGGTGTGCCATGTTCTCAATGTTTGAAGAACAGGCTTAAAAGACTAAAGCAGTGCTCCAGGTATTCATGGGACTGGAGAAAAGGGAAAGAGGAAGACACCAACAGCCATAACAAAAACTGGAGATATGTAACTGGGCTACATTTGAGACCAATCAGACTCTCTTCCTTCCTGGACAATAATGCAGCCAAATCTTGAGACTGTCAGGCAGACAGAAAGCTGAATGTGGCCTTCATTTCTCCTGCCTTTCCTTTTTATTCTCCCACTTCCTTTGCCCTGAGATTTCTTCTCAGTGAGCATCTGCTCCACTGAGCACTTTTTTGCCCTCCACCTAAACTGCCCTTGCTTTCAAAATGTGGGTTCAGTCAGGACTGAGTAAAATCATGTGCCTTCTTTTTCCCCTTTTGTAATTATACCAGCCTCCTCCCCTTCTCCAACTTATATGTGTGAGATACAGCAGGAGGAGGCTCTTTAGAAGTGCTACTTGTCTGTAGGTGTCCAGCAAAACAGTAAGGTGGTGGTGAGAGGAAGGGGAGCAGGGACATGCTATGAGTTCCTTTCCCTTTCCACACGTAGCAGGTCTTCCCAAGGAGACACCCTCCACCACCACCTCCTCAGACGCTCCTCACCCCTACAGGGCAGCTGTAGTGAGCATGTGGTGGCTCTTCTCTCCCATTTCTATCCTAGCTTTGTGAAGCACTCAGTTTCAATTCATGCTGTTTTCAAGCAGTCACATTGACAAGACAAATGCAGTTTGTGGCCTTATCAAGATGACTTAAACCACTAAAAGAAAAAAAAAGGCAACTCATTTCCTGCCCAAGGTTTGTGTCACTTCTAAAAACCCAGTCCATAGCAGTTTAGACTCCTTTAATCTCAGTCCATTTTGATGATGGTGGCTAAAGTGACTAGCCTGGAACTTAAATGCTGGACCATCTGGTCTCACATTTTCTTTGCTATTACCCCTCCTGTCTGCTTGCTTTTCTCATTTTCAACTATACTCTGCTTTACCAGGCAGCCTTAGCCTTCGGTGAAAGGTGAGAAGAGCCAGTGGGATCCTGGCACAGGGAAGGTAGTTCATGGACGTTTTAGCAGGATAAGGATGTATTAGCTGCCACAGCAAATGCACGTTATGATGGACTGACTGCAGTGTTTTTAGGGCAAATGTTCCAGTTACTGGAACATCGCTTGTTCCCAGGTCAGAACCATGGAGAGAAAAGAACACCTTGGAACACAATGGAAAAGTGGCTTGCAATCCACAGCTGCTCATGGTCAAAGATGGGGACCCAGCTGCCAGCCAGCTTCTCTGCATGCTTGCCCAGTGCACAGCCAGTGTCCCTGACTCCACAGAGGAGCCAAATTTGCTGGAGCTGCTTTTCTGATTGTAAGATTCAGCGCAAAGCAGCTCCCGAGAGGAGTCTGTCTGTCTGGCAGGCAAGTGCAAGGGTGAGCACCCATCTGTGCTGCTTCCCTGCAGAGCAGGAAGCTCCACACAGGTTTTCCTGGAGCTCACCCTTTCAGAAATCCACCCATAAAACCTGTAGCACCTGGTGGTGGAACGAAAAACCCCTCAATTGCTTCCATAAATGATCCAGTAAATGTAAACGTTGTGGATGGGGTATTGAAAATTTATTTTTTAGGCTCAGCTCTAAAGCCTGGGCAGAGCAGCATGGGAATGGTGTCGTTATTCCCCCTCTCCCAGTTAACAAGTCTGCATGTGTGCACATAGGTACAAGAGAAAGGGTGCATTCCTACCCATCTTTGGTGCTGATGGACTAAAAACATTTGTCTAAAGCCTACTCTTGACACATTTAGAGAACATAAGAATAGACTCTTAATCACATGCAATATTTCTCCCCAGAGAAAGGAAGGAGGGGGAGGAGAGCAGTGTGGGCAGTTGGGATTGTTAGGGTTGGATTATTTTGCATCTTTTGTAAAACTGTAATTTTAACAGTGCCTTATTCCTAATAGATGCTGGCACTTGGGACACACACACACAATAAAACACAGAACTAGGGAGAGTCAGATGGCTACATCCATGAGACAGAGGTCATTAATCATCGTAAAGGAAGCTGTATTGGGAATGACACGGCTGTGTCAGAATTGGAAACAGTTCAAATATTCAAGCTCTAAAGCAATTTCCTTTCCACCACCTCCTGCCTTCCCTCCTTGCCAATGGTGCTGCCCAAGAATAGCTGCCTACACCGAGGCCTGTCACTGCCCCATTTGCTTTTGGCATCATCAAGTCCAAGAAGTTTAGCGTGGTCATGCTTTCCACTGCAATCATGTTTTCCATGGGGTATGTGAATGCCAGTTATTTTGCTTTAAATGCACTTTAAAAAAAAAAGAAATCAAATCAAAGCTCCAGACTGTTTCAAATACATAGGGGAAGACAGTGCATATGTGTTTGAACCCAGTTGACTTTATCTCCAGTTCCAATGTGCTCCATGCAGTGTGTATGTATAGAACAATGTGTATGCATACAAACACACACGTCAACCTTAAATATCAGCAGACTAACCTTTCTCCTTAAGCTCATGAAACCAGATGCAACACAAACACAGCAGCAGCAGAGGAATTATGGTTGGGCTCTTGAAACAGATCACAAAAAATAAAAACAACTACATGGTCCTTTCTGTACGTTCAATAATTACAGAAGGAATTGGGTTGTAATCAGAATAAAAAGGAACGGTGCTAAATGAATGAATGGGCAAAAAAAGAAACAAAAACAAAAACTCAGCCCAATAACACAGTTAGGCTTTTATGCTAATTTACACATTGGGTTGGTTTGTTACTTCTTTTTTTTTTGTTTATATGAAAATAAAATTATATCTGAACTAATCTACTACAAAGATAACAAAAAAACAACACAGCAAGCAAACAAAAATGCATCCTGCCCTAAGGAAGCGCTTATTTATGGAGGATGTTAGAAATCTCAAAACTCTCGGCCTTGCTCTCACGTACCACATGCTCAATCAGTCCTTTTTTTAAAATGTCTGAAACTGAAAGAAAAAAAAAAAAAAAAAAAAAAAAAAAAAAAAAAAAAAAAAAAAAAAAAAAAACTTTTTGAAGCACCTTATGTGGCTTCCCATTCCAGGAGTGGGAGCTGCCTTTTTTTCTTTGAGCACCTTACTGATGTGTTAATGCTATCTGCTGTCTTTTTGTTCCCCGTGGGCCGAGTGGCTGCTGCGAGCACGGGCAGGGCCCTGCGGGAGCCGGGGGTGCTGCAGAGCGCTGCACGGGCACATCCACCCGCATTCCCATTCCTCGCGGTGCTGGCTGGGACCCAGGCGGAAATTTCTCAGCTGGTCTTTGCTCTGTGCCCTGGATGGCAGCGAAATGGTGGAGGGGAGAGCACACGCTCTTGCGTGGGGATGTAAAAAGTGAAAACTGGGCGTTTTCTTCTTGGGGCCAAAGGAATTCCCAGCAGTCAAGAGAAGCCGAGTGAATGGGAAACTGCACCCTGGCCTAAATCCTAAAGTCTTTATGCAGGCAACCAGTGACGATGACCTCGGGCATTGTCCTGCCAAGGTGGAGACTTCAGGATTTGGGCGCAGCTGGCAGAGGTCCCGCGCAGGACATGGAGCTCTGCAGGCCCCGCACGCTGCCCGTGCGACGAGACAGCCCCGCACCCGCACAGCCCCGCACGCACCGCTGTGCACACACACACACACACACACACACACACACACACACACCCCCCCCGCAGCTGTACAGGCATCTCTCCAGAAACACCCTTTGTGACGATGTGAAGAGCAGGTCGAAAGTTTTGAGGGGTTAAGTTCCTTTTTTTTCTCTCATTATACTCTGTAAATGGTATGTCAGTTATCAAAAACAAGCAAATAGAAAATCGTTAAAAAAAAAAATTACCTTGCATACGCCTTTTCTATCAAGTGCTTTAAAATATAGAATAAATACACACATCCTGCCAGTTTTTTCTTACAGTGAGAGTATCCTTACCTGCCATTTAATATTAGCCTCGTATTTTTCTCACGTATATTTACCTGTGACTTGTATTTGTTATTTAAAACAGGAAAAAAAATAAAAAAAGAAAATTAACTGTAGCGCTTCATTATACTATATTATTATTATTATTATTGTGACATTTTGGAATACTGTGAAGTTTTATCTCTTGCATATACTTTATACGGAAGTATTACGCCTTAAAAAAATACGGAAATAAATTTTACAAGGTTTCTGTTTTGTGTGGAAGAGTAATTGATGTTGCTAAGAATGATGTTTGTTTTTTTGTTTTTTTGTTTTTTTTTTAATGTTACCAGCACTTTTTTTGTAAGTTTCACTTTCTGAGGTATTGTACAAGTTCACACTGTTTGTGAAGTTTGAATATGAAGGAATAATTAAAAAAAAGACAAAAGAATGTGGCAGGTGTCTTTGTGTGTTTCATTGTGGAGAACATGAAAGGTGGATGGCAAATGCCTTGTGGAGCTCTCTTAGTTCTGGTGGGTCATGACAGGAGTCCTGCTGGCACCTGTCTGCAGGGTCAGCCACAAACTTTGCCATGTTGGGGTCACTGTCAAGTCTGAACATCAACAGCAGTTGATGTTGGGGCCACATGCCTGACAGTCTGCGGTGGTGTCTGAGATACTGCTCAGAGATAAAATTGGAGACTTCCCATTCTTCTAATTTTAAGCATCTCTGCACCAAAGCAGGACATTCCACTTGTTCAGCCCTTGCTAGTCCCCTCCAAATACCAGAAATGGATTCTGCTGCTCAGTTCAGGCCCTGAAGGAGTGCTCCTTGGGAGCAGTGGGATCCACACTCACTTGAAGAGGTCTCATTTCCCCTGGGTTTCCACTTCTTGACAATGACTAGTCCTCAACCTTCCAGTTTCAATATTTTTTTCTTTCCTCTATCATTGGCAACAAGTGCATTTAAAAAAAGTCACAGCAAAAGTGATGTGTGATGTGAAAACCAGGGCACAAACACTGCCAAGCTTGGGCTGCTGAGGCTGAGAATTAGTACTGTTACACAAACCAGAACTGAAAATGCAGCTGAGCTCCTGCTCACTTCCCAAACACCGCTCCCACTTAACCAAAACCATGTTGGGTCCAGAAAAGCCCCTAAAATTGTTTCCAGGTCATATACTACAAACAGGTATACTTTGGGATAACCAGCTTTGTGCTTGGAGCAGAGTGAGACCCCTGAGATGAGACCACAGTACCCTCTCTTAGCTCTTTCTCCTGTGAAAATTAAGACCAAATTGGCCTTTTGTTTCCTGCTGCATGCATGGCATGCAAAACAATTATCCTCTTCATTTTCCATAATGGATGAAGGACTACTATCCCCACAGTCCTCTGACCCAAGAGTGTTAGAAAGGAAAGGATCCTCCCGGCTGGGAGAAACCATGTTGGATAAACTGTTGCATGAACAGGTACAAGGGAAGTTTTAGCACCGAACTAAAATCTGTTTGTCAGGCCCCTTTAGCAGAAATGCCAAGTTATGACATGTCTAACTCTTCACACCTCCCTCTGAGTCAGGTGGGCAAATTCACAGAAATCAACTCTGGGTACTGAGGCTTGCTGGGCCACAGGTGTCACAAGCCACAGCCTTCCAAGCATGTCCCCTGTGTGTCCCTGGCAGTGGCCACCCCGAGTGGGCTGAGACATCAAGAACCCGGGCTTGATCCAACCTGAGCTCTTGGCTGAGACCTTGCTGTCACCTTCATTGGTGACAGAACTGGGAGGAGCCAGAGAGGCCCAGGTACAACTTGTGCCAGGAGCTACAGGGTTGATCTCATGCTGTCCCCTCTCAGCCTCACCCTCCTCCCTCTTCACCAAACCGGCCCGTATTTGTTGCAGTGTTCCCACTACTGACTAGTACCAGAGTTTCAGTGACTTTGGGAGATGAACTGGTATGACCATACCAAGGGTCCTGCTGTCTCAGGAGGAGGTTTGGGATGGGAAAGCAGTGGAGGAGTAAGAAGGAAAGAGAACAGAGGTGATGTGGGATGTGTCTCTATACCAACCCCATAGCCTGAGTGCTCCTTAGTGGTATCACACACAGTCGATGAGGGAGAAGCTCCTACAGGAAACCTGTCACCACTCAAGGAAGAAATGAAGTCTCCCAAGCTGTACCCTCACATTTGGTCTGTGGGGGAGAGGTTGGTCCCCCATGGCTTCTCTATGGGACAGGGTCAGTGCAGCTGGAGAATATTCCAGCACACTTAGACACACAAGATAAGCCTAAAATGAGAATCCTGACATAAGCCTCTCCCCAGAATCACACCTGTAGTAACTGGGATTGGGGAAATTGGGAAAATGCGTAGAATCAGACTTCTGGGGAGCCACTGCATGTCCTCAGTAAACACTTAGAAGGATGTAGGGCATCTCACATGGACACTTATGGATGTGCACGTGCAGACATTCAGTTCTACCGTCAAAGAGAGGTTTCCCCAGGGGGCCCTGAGTCATGGCCTCAGCTCAGCCCTCTTGGGGACTTGGACCTCACAGCCCAGATTGTATCTGAAGATGCAATTGAACACAGAAACACAAAATTAGGGTGGGTTCAATACCCTCCTTCAGAGTTGCTAAGGTCAGAAACTTCTGGCCAGGAGACATTTGTTTTAGTTTGAAATGCTCAACCGAGAGCCTGCTGACAGGGAGATGCTCCAGCTGCCTGCCAAGAGCTGGGATGGCAAGGTGCCACCCCAGGGAGAGCAGCCACAAGTGCTTGGGTGTGTTCAACCAGGGTTCCTTGGCCCAGCCTGGGGCGCTGGGTGTGCACCAGTTGTCCCCCAGCACAGTAAGAGCCATGTGGCTGCGTTGTCTCCTCACCTCACCATGCGCTTCACTCAGTCAGAGGCAGGTGGCAAATATTGGTGAGCCCTATCTCCTTGAGCTGTTTCATGATTATAATGATCACATATGGGCTGGGCCATGGCCAGAGCTCTCCCTTACCTGCTGAAATGAAATAGCAGCCTGAATCTACCAGCAGTGCATGTACTCCCTCTCTAGTCTGCAAAACTGTCAGAGGAAGTGCAGGATTGCTTTCCCAAGCTAAACACAGTTCCAAGAGTGCTCCTTGCAGGCCTTTCCCTCAGCCCTCGGGCTCCTTGCAGCCATGGAACTGCGCAGTGGATGTTGTTTGCAGTGACAGCCTCCATTCCTGAAACCTCAGTTCCCCCCCTGTGCCTGGCACCAGACATGGCTTGGCAGCACAAGCCACCTTGCAGGTCGCTCCCTGCAGGCCTGCATGCCCAGACACACAGCAGAAGGGATGGATGGCTCAGAGTGGTGACATGCAAGGGCTGCACACCCAGCCAGTGACAAGGCAGGGGCCACGACAAAGAACCCCCTCCAGAGCCACCATAACCAGGCAAGTTCCTCTCCCAGCCCATCAGCAGGGAGGTGAAGCTGCACTGCCAGCTGGCAGAGGGGGCTGAGCTCTGTCAAGATCAGTCTTAAATTGCTGTTCTTGTTTTTTTTTGCTAAAGACCCTTCACTGCAAGAGTCAATAGTTAAATTGCCCACACAGGAAAAAAAAAAAATCCTATTAATGTACAATTGTTTATAGCATGAAGAAAGAAATGCCAGATCTGTACCTGGAGATTTGTGGCTCAGTGCTCAGGCTACAGCACCACTGCCAAATCAGGATTTTCAGGAATGTATATTTAAAGCTTCACACTTGCATATCTCAGAGTACGGAAAACGGAACATAATTTTTAAAAAAAAAAATGAACAGGAAACTCGAAGTTTTTTTGGGCCAACATTCTCACAGAACTAGAAATGCCTGCTTGTGCCAAAACAAGGATGAATAATCCCCATAGGAAAATGTGGAAAGTTCAAGTAATTTTTATCAAACCTGCAACTTTTTGCAAGTGCTGATAAAAAAAATTAAATTAAATTACAGTCAAATTTCATTTAAAAATTGCGTGTTTTTTTCAGAAGCGCTGCAGTCCTAATGTTCCCAGTGGATACCCATAGGATGCAGAACAGTTGCAAACAGTAACTGTGATTTCTGGAGCCCACACAGATTTATGAAGTGCTGTAAGGCCAGGTCCAGGGAGGCAGTTCTATGACTCTACCACAGCTCTGTTACAAAGGAGGCAAAACATCTACAGAGCTCCCCAGAGCTCCAACCCCTTTTGAAAGTGGGATGTAACTGCTTTTACCTTGCTTGTCATTGCTTTCCTGCAATTTTTCTTGGCAGACGTATTCACTGGTGGGTGTGTGCACCGAAACCCAAGTATGGGTTTCAAACTCAAACGTGGGTGGAGAAAAGTATTCAGCTCACATGGCCCCTTTGTGCCTTTAGAAAACTGTAGGCAACAACATTTTAGCACTTCTTTCACCCAGGGACTGTCCTTGTAGCACGGCACTGATGAACCTCTCTCCAAAGCATGGCTGAGCCTTTCCCCAGTTTAAATTCCCTGGACGTTTCACAGGGATTTCAAGCCAGGCTTTTCTGCCCAAGCCAGAAGAAATGTGTGATAACAGCACTGGCAGTATTGCTGACCACAGTCCCATCTCTCTCATCGCATCTCATTAAAATAAGCAAGCGAAGAAGAATCCTGCTATTCAGACAAATTCTCTTTTCCATATAGCCACATTGTCCGTCATCAATTAGCCTGATGAATGAGGCAGAGCCAGCTGTCTGGAAAAGACTAAAAACAAAGCAATCAAAGGAAAGAAAGAAAACAAACAATCAAACAACAGGAGCCAAACTTCCCCAGGCAACAGCACAACCCTTCTTTTTTTTTCCTTGCGTGATTTTGGAGGCCTATAGCATTAAGGGAAGCACTGAGTGATAAAAGCAACTTGCCCCCACTGCAGATGAATGGCAGCATTTCAGACAAACCCCAGGATTTCTCATTCCCTGTCTGAACCCCATCATAACCCAGCACTCTCCTAGGACCATACCTGGAGCAGCAAGCATGAAGGTGCTGGTCACACACCAGCACAGCGCCCTTGGCAGGACCAGCCAGGCCACGCTGCCACCAAGCCATGAAAGCAACAAGCAACAGCTCTCACAATTCCCACTCCAGTGCTATCACAGAGGGAATTTAGGAAAATATTTTAAAAGCTATTCTCTGAAACAGGCATGCAAATGCATTTCTAGTCTCCAGTTTAGCAGTTACAGGGAAGGAGACAACCCCTCCTGTATCCCCTGTGGTGGAAAAAAGCCATAAGGAGATCACTCTGATGTTTTGCTGGGGAAGGAAGAGTAAAGAAGCATCTACAAGTTCATGGCTTTAGTGGTGATGGGAGGAAGAAAGTCTCTCAGCCCAACAGATCCTCATCTTCTGAAATTTACGACCTGCACCCCGCATGTCATGAAGCTCTGGGCTTTGTGGCACCTCTATGCCCACCCCAGCTCCCAGCAGAGAGCAGCTCTGCAGCCCAAAGGAGCTCAGCCTGCCCCAGGGATTTGGCAGCAGTTGCTTTGCCTTTGCCTAAGTCCTGGCCTTAAGCAAGATGGCAAGGCACCTCTAAAGTTTGCAGCATCTTGTGTTTTCTTGGGTCTTGAAATTCCCTTAAAGTCTCACAGAAGGAAAGTTGTTAGGACATCTCTGCTAACTCAGTCACACAGCTGAGCTCTGAACACTTGTGGCAGCCCTGGCCAAGGCCTGTGCTTTGAGTCCTGCCTGGAAAGGTTTGCTCCAGGCTACCCAAGGGCAGCTTTTCCAAACTTTCAGAGAGTGACCACTGCCTTGGGGGATGGGCTTGCCAGTTCTCCAACATCAGTCAAATTAAAATTTTCCTTCACTCTAATTCTCAATCTACATCTCCTCTGATGCATTCATCCCCTCACGCTGCCAAACAAACTCCAGGACAGGAGCTTGGGCAAAGCCTGGGTTGGTTTGGGGTGCTCAGGCACAGCCATGACAGGGGCTCCTTTGGTCCTGACAGCAAATGCAGCTTGTGCTGCTCACACCTCACACCACCTCCTTCCCCAGGCTTAAAAGAGCACCAAAACTTCACCTGCTCTTAATTTTCCTGCTTTTAATTTTTTATGTCTTGCCTGCAAAAGCTCCTTTTGAAGCCAGACAGTCTTGCCTCCAAGGAGATTTACAATCCAGCACACTGAGGTCAACAGCCTGACTCCAGAGCTGCTTTTGGCTTCCAGGACTTTCCGTGGCCTTCACAAGCTGTGGTGTGATGGCTCGGGCCTGAGGACTCCCAAGGGCCCCTTTGCTCAGAACTGCATTAACAACCTGAGCTGACCATAAATACAAGCTGCTGAGTTTAAGATCTCATGCAAAAAAGGAACTTAAAGGCATTTAAATCCTGTTTCTTCTCTACATTTCCCCTGGGTTTTAGATGACACCTACCTGAATCCATATATTTTCCCACCCACCCGTTTTCATCAGACCTTTCTTTGGTCCATTTTCAATCTGTTTAGATGGCTTTTGGGAAGATATTTTAGTGACTGTGTTTGATCACAGTGCCCAGGCTTATTTGGGTTTATGTCTTTGGAGAGTCTCCAAAGGACTTCATTCAAGCAACTTAATTAGTAACCATTAATAAAATGTATAAACAGCTGCTTAGGAGAAAATCAGATCATAAGTCCAAGTATTTTAACAAGGCCATTAGTCTGCAATTATATGTGAGACAGAAAAATGTTACAAAACCATCCTGCACCAGCCTGGGTTGATGTTTGAATAAACACCAAAGAAATTTAAGTGCTGGCATCCTCCTAAGTTCCTGGCTCTGATGCTGGTACTGCAGAGCTGCTGCTCTTCTTGGTGCCCTCTGCGCCTTCTCTCTTTTGAGTGTCTGGAGTTAGGATTTCTGCAGGGGCTCAAGGGTGGCAAGCACACGTATGTCAGCTACATGCATGGTTCATAAGCCATGGACCCTGTGAGGCCTAATCTTGAAAGCATTCACCTAAAAAATATGACTGAGTATGCTCTGGAGAGGACTCTTTGGGAAAGGCCACCAAGAAACACCTCTCCTTTTGCCCCTACTCTTGAACTATCCTGCAGCCAAAACAGCTACAGACTGATCTGGCCAGCCTAGGGGTGTGATCTTAGTTTGATGTGCACATTGAACCCAGAGTTTTAATTCCCCAGTTGCCCTCGTGATGAATGTGCTAGTTGGGGTTCTGTATGTGCTGGTGAGAGCCAGCAGGTTTCTCTTCCAGAAAAAAACCCAACAGGGCAGCAGCAAAGTGCCATGAGCTCATGGCACAAGCTCCACCTTGAGCCTACTGGTGTGGCAAAGTCAGCCTCACATTCAGCCCCGTCCCAGACAGGACCAAAGCACCAGCTCCTCTTCCTGACTGCGACAGGAACAATTCAGCAGCTGCTGCATGGCAGCTTAATCCCATTTCCCCCCTTTGGAGGAGCCTCTCCTGAACCTAATATATATTTGTTATCTTTATCAACCACATCTCCTGTGGTTTCTAAAAGTTTGTGGTGAATTCTCCAAAGCAATATCTCCCCTTTTCTGTCATTACAAATCCGTGTCAGCAAATGACAGGAGACCACCCCTCACTCCTATGCACCAAAGTGTGTATTTCCTTTACTGCAAATGTCCTTAGTGCTTGAAATAATTTAAACTTCCCCTCTAATATGTTGACATATTTTCAGAATCTGTAGGGAAGCATACAGATGGCAAGAACTTTTACAGAAATATTTAGTATCCCAAGGAAGGCTGCAGCAAGGAATTAATTACTGTGACTGGCCCACACTGACAGGCACTGACCCATCAAGACAAGAGCAGGTGGCAAGCAGAATGAGTAACAGCAGTTTAGTTCTCCCCAGTCCCCCTCAGACTGAAGTCCAGTCTTGCACAGTGCTGTAATAAACTCTGGACATTTAAAAGTTTCATAGCCTTTTGTTTTACTGAAGGAACAACTCACATGAAACTTCCATTGTGGATAAAAAAGAATGGAAAAAACAAAAAGAAAACCACCCAAGAAGTAATACACTGGAGGTACAGCCAGCTTTCCACTTTGGCATAGCATAGGGACCTTGCTGAGCCCTGGTGTGACAGTCCCAGGCTGGGCTGCAGGACAGCCCGTGGTCTCCCAGCCCAGCTGTGCCCCAGGTCTCCTGCACAGCTGCAGAGTGGTGGTGAGACAGCTGTGTCACTGGAGTGCAGGAGCTCTGAGCCCCCCCAGAAGGCACACTGGAACAAACTCAGACACAGACGCCTCTAATGAGGGGCTGAGAAGATTAATGTTCTGCATTGAAAGAGAAAAGGTTAGAAAAACAACTAGTTTTCTCACTGCATTTGGTGTCTTGCCTGACTTTTTGGGATATATTTATAGTTAATCAGTGCTGGAGCTTTTTTCTGCATATCTGAAAGTTTGCTTCCTTTGACTATCACGTTCATCCCATAAATGCAAAGCTTCTCAATGCAAACACATTATAGCTAGTCTACATCTTGCTTGGAACAGTAACATAATCACAAGGCAAGGGGGCAGGCACTGAGAAGCATTAATGTAATTTTGTGTTTCTCCTGTGCCAAAGGCAAAAACACACAGAAATTTTTATTTGCCTTATTTCTGCCTTTTGGAGTGAAACTGTAATTGCCTCACTCCAGAGAAAGAATTTAAATTGGACATGGGGCTTGAGCTTGGGGAACTAGATAATCTTCAAGGTCCCTTCCAGCCATTCTATGATTTTATGTCCGCCTGGGAGGGAGGACTGGCTGATCTGCAGACTGCTGGAGAAAGTCAAGCAGACAAGCCTGTGGGATGAGCAGCACCTGAAATGCTCTTCAGGCACTTCATGTTACAGAGGGGGCTGGTTCTGAAAGCACCAAAAAAGCTTGAAGCTGCATCCCCCAGAGACCAACCACAGGGAAAGCTTGTGAGCTGCCAGACCAACAGAGGAACGTGCACTATGGCACGTGCTGGTTTTGGCTGGGGTACCGTTAATTTTCTTCACAGTAGCTGGTATGGAACTGTATTTTGGATTTGTGCTGGAAACAGTGTTGATAACACTGGGATGTTTAAATTATTGCTGAGCAGCTCTTACACAGAGTTGAGGCCTTTCCTGCCTCTCACACTGCCCCACCAGTGAGTGGGTTGGGAGGGGACACAGCTGGGACAGGTGACCCCAACTGACCACAGGGATATTCCAGACCACACTGCATCATGCTCAGCATATAAAGCCAGGGGAAGAAGGAGGAAGGGGAGCCATTAGAAGTCATGGTGTTCATCTTCCCAGAACACGTGATGGATCTCTGGGGATTACTGAACACCTGCCTGTCCATGGGAAGTGGTGAATTAATTCCTCGTTTTGCTTTGCTTGCATATGCAGCATTTGCTTTACCTATTAAACTGTCTTTATCTCAACCCATGAGTTCTCTTGCTGTCTGTTCTTCTGGTTCTCTCCCCATTCCACTGGGGGGAAGAGAGTGAATGGCTGTGTGGGGTTTAGTTTAGGCTGGGGCTGAACCACCGAACAGTGAAAAGCAGTGAAAAAAGACCCCTCACCATAGTCCAGTGATGACCTTTTAAGAGCTGTGCATACAGAGCCCCTTCCTGAGAAAGTCTCTCTTCAAGGATATTCAGTGGCATTAATCTTCCCTCATAAGAAGACAGTGAAATTAAAAGAGAAAACACTCAGTACTGACAAAGATTGTTTTTTAAACACCATCATTATCCTGTGTGAGTCACAGCCACACCGTTATCATTGCTACCAACAAGTTAGATATTGATTTTTAAAAAAAACCCATGGTGTTTACATGAGTCAGAAGATTGTACACAGCTGTGTTAGACAGGGAAACCAGTGCAGGATACCTCTTTCTTTCCTTGGGGCATCAGTCATGAGCAGGATTATGAATCTCTTCTGTAATTCTGCATTTTCTGAGCTGCCCCTCTGGCTGTGCCATAAGGGTGCTCACCTTGCTCCCACCCAAAGGGCTGGAGTTTGCCCTAGGGCAGCTGCCAAGATAGAGCAGAGGCTGTTCCTGGGAGCACAACCCTCGTGTGGGGCCAGGCTGTCCATGGGGTGTGGGGCTGGGGGTGCTCAGACCCTCCCAGTGTCCCAGGCTGTCCATGGGATGTGGGGCCAGGACACTCAGACCCTCCCAGGGCCCCAGGCTGTCCATGCGGTGTGGGGCAGGGGGTGCTCAGACCCTCCCAGTGTCCCAGGCTGTCCATGGGGTGTGGGGCTGGGGCTCCTCAGGAGCAAAGTCTCTGCCACTCCAGCTGCAGTCATCCCATGCTGTAGGTCTTGCCTGCATACTGGGAAATAGGTTCCTCTTACTCCAGGTATGCCCAGTGCCCAGCTGAGGATGGTGCTCATCTCAGCTGGCTCTCCTGGATGCTGAAATATTCCAAGTGATCCATGCTGCTACTGCACAGGAGCTCAGCAGGGCCCACAGACCCTCAGGGCTGGTCAGAGCACTCAGTCCCCAAACCTGTTCATGAGCTGTTACCTGTATGTGCAACCTCAGCTCTGGGTTGGGACACATCAGACTAACCCCTACCTGCAGGAATTCCCTGTCAAATTTTGAGTATCAATCAGCTCTAAACCACAGGATATTTCAAGTTTAAGAGGCAGGGTTTCAACGAAGGCATTTTGTTCCCCTGTGTTCTAGTTCCAGTTTAACACTTTTTAAATGTTCAGCAGGAATCAGGCCACTGGCATGGAAAGTTGTTATGTGCAGCATAATTAAAAGGAGCGACAAAGGAGGTCAGACCTTCTGCAGTGGTGTTGGGCAAACAATCAGTAAGTGCTGCTGCAGGAGGAGGACAGTGAAAGTATCACAGGCTTTCAGATGTTTGAAACAATTTCTGTTGTTCATCAGATCTATCAAGCCAGATGCTCTGGGCTCTTCTTGGCTTTTGGGCATTTTCCATGGTGAGACATTCCCTCTCAAAACCACTTTGCTCCTCTTCACCACACACCAGCCTCAAGGAACCACTCAGTGGCTTCAAGGAGCTCTGGTGACACCACAGCCCTGGGCCCACAGTACTCGCTGCACAACTCAGTCTTGGTGGGGGAAATGGCCCCAAATTTGAAAATAGCTGCACACAGGAACTTCTGGTTTCTGGCTTTCAGAGACTTGGCTTAATAGAAACAAATAAATTAGCCTGGAGCTACATAACACTTGTGCAACTGCAAGTGCACTGCAGATGACTCTGATGAAGCTGTTGTTTGTTTCTTCAGGAAAAAGCACTTAGTGTGAGGTTTTAAAACCTGAGCAGCATGTAAATGGCAGTGAGACAGGAAGATGCTGTTCTGAGCAACACCTTACACTGCTATGTGTCTTCTAGTGCACTCCAGGGATGCAGGGGAGAGAACCAGGGAGGCAGCAGCACTTCTCAACATTTTCTGTTCCAGCAGATAGCCCAGAATAGAGGTTGGCATTGAAAAGTTCACAAGAAGCCATAGGTAAAGCCGAGTTCACTGAGACAAGTAGATGAGTAAGACTCAGGGCACGTACTTGAGGATGTGAAGGAGAGAAAAGGGAGGCCTGGAGGAGATAGGACTTCAAGGCAGACAGAAGGCAGAGAGACTTCAGTTCACAGCCAAGGACATGCATAAATGCTGCATCCACCCCAACAATTTTCACTTGATATCACATCATAGTGTGTCTGTATATAGCAGTTAAAGTACCTCTGAAAGCTATAATGAAGAGTAGCAGAATGCAGCCTAATTTCTTGGCTCACTGTTGGGGCTGTAATTTTGTCAGTCTTGCCTCAGCTCAGTGTTCCAGTGCTTTTAAGCAAAAATACTTGAGATGTTTTTAGCTTCAGCGCTCTTTGAAGGAAACAACTCGTGCAATTGAACCATCTCAATCATACTGTAGAAAAAACTTTGACCCCAGTGACCCAAGCCTGACAGGGGGAGTAGCAGCAAACCTAAAGAGGATGACATTACTCCAAGCCCCAAGCAAACCAGCAGCATGAGGAAGAAAAAGGCAGTAGCCCAGGCTCCTCGAACAACCAATTTCTGAAAAAAAAAGTGGAAATGGAATCTTCTGCTGTCTTTCTTAAAATAGAAACTAAATGTCCTGGAATGTTCTTGCTCTACTTACGGGTCATGCCTCCAGGCTAGAAAGTCAACATTTGGCAGAGGCAACAATCCTGGTGAGACTTAAGTATTTGCTGTGTGTTATGGGATACACAGGCGTCTCAGTCAGAGGCCATCAGGACTGTCCAAGTCCACTTAGGAAGCTTTGGGTCTCCCCACTGAGCATCCTCCTCAGTCACACTGCAGCTGGAAAAGGAGAGGTGGCCAGTGCCACTGCCTGGGGAGAACAGTCCATGGGGTGACAACACTGTGCCACACAAAGTGAGAGGTAACTCTGGGTGGACACTGGGGCCAGAGGCCAGTCAGTGACAGGAGGGAGCCACAAACACCCCTTTCAACTGCCCTGCATGCACACGTGTGCACACAGCCTCTTGCCTCCGACAGGAAAAGAGGATTAAAGATGCCTCTAGCTGTGAGATGAGTGTATTCCTGTCACCAGCTGTGAGAACATCCCTGAGCCAGACAGCCAGGTTGGAGCAGGAATCCCGGATGTACAGTAAAAAGCATCAGTACTGATGATGCCAAGGCCCAAAATGCCCTTCAAGATAGATGTGGTGAGAGGGAAGAAGAGGGGCACAGACACCACAGAAAGAGCTGATGCTGCAGCAGACTGTTGCTAGGGAGGGATCCTGTTTGCTGAGGATCCTCAGGCTGAGGCAGTGGGGAGGAATGGGAGAAGGAAGGGCACTGGCTTGAAAAGATAATATAGCATTTGGGTTTGGCTCATAGAACCCCTCCTCCTGTTCAAATTGAGCATTCCCACCACCATTCTTGCCTCCAGGGCACCTTGCTCCCTTCCAGTAGTGCAGAGCTGTCTCATGCAGAAGGAAAAGAACACCGCCCTCCCTGCCCCCAGAGGTGTCCGTGGCAGGAGCTGAACCATAACCAGCCCCTCTGAGATTTAGGGCCGATTTTATAAATGGCTTTACAGCCGCAGCTACTGAAGGACTTGTGCCTCACGGGAGGCGAGAGCCCCAGCAGCACAGTTCCTCACAGAGCAGACAGGTTCGTTTTCTGGGGAAGGAAGGAAGGACAGAGGTAATGACAGCCCTGCTGCTCCACAGCTCCTTGGCATGAAGATGTGAAGGGGTTACTCTGAAAAGCATAACAGCACTTTTGAAAATTGATGCCCTTTTTTCTCACATGGATATTTTTCCTCTCTTATCTCCTGAAACTGCTCTGCCTGGATGAGCTCCTTGGACGCCCTGTGCATGGTGCAGTGTGAAGATTGTGGGGAGACCCCACAAGGTGAGGTATGGCAGTATGATCCCCTGGCCCCCTCCACAGCCCTTGTCAGGCATCCCTGCAGGTCACCCTCCTCACATTAAAACCCCTATTTCCTTTCCTCATGAGCAGAAGCAATTGCCCAATACTGATGCAGAAGAAAACAGTGGAAGGATTCGTACTTCCAGTGACACGCTGCAAAACTTGTGTTCTAACATGACCAAAATTTAATTAAAGCAAAACAGGATCAAAACAGTAATCTTAGAGAGGAATTTGGCAGGATGCTGGCTTTATCCGATCAGCCTGCTTTGTGGGATGAAGTGCCTGAAGTCACAGTTCTGCCAAACAGAGAGAGATCCTCTACACCAGATTATGCCTGAGGTAAAGCAGAAGAAGAACTTGGACCTGAAAGTCCCGGTCTAATACCTAACCAGCAGATGAGAGAGTTGTCATGCTACCACCCACCCTTGGAGTCAGAATGTTTTGCTGTATAAAATCCATTGCAGATGTGATTTGCATGCCAAAAATTCCCTGCGGACTAAGCTCACATCTCTGAGGGCAGTGCAGGTTTGGGATGCACCACTTCTTTCCATACTGCTGGAAGAGGGAACAGGGAAGGTAAAGGCTGGGCAGAGGTGAATCAATATCAGCAGGATCCAAATCTCATGTGAATCTTATCTGACATGAGCTGTGGTAGCTTCTCCAAGGAGTCTGTACTGATTCTGCAAGCTGCTGTGCATAGATAAACCTGAAGCTGACTGAGTTCCATTTTGGCCACCACTGTGAAAACAGGTGAGTTTTGTAAAAAATTTAAAGCTACCGAGGCCAAGCAGGCATATCCTGCTTAGATGGCATGGGTATGAATTAAAGTTTTGTTGGAAGTTTGCAGGTTGTGCCAGCCAGAAAAGTTCTGTTTACTTCACATCCAGCAGTCAAGGTTATTTTCGTGTCACTGTAGGATAACTCAGCTTGGGAAGAGTCCCCAGGAGGTGTCTAGTCCAGCATCCTCCTCCTAACAGGGTCAGCCATGAGGTCAAATGAGGGCTTTAGGCAGCCAGGTATTGAAAAACCGCATGGATGGAGTATTTTAACAATACTGTCACGAGGGCACCCTGGCTTGCAGGATGCAGCATGGAAGATTTATTCCCCCTGAGTGGCACATTTGAGACACTTCACCTCAAATACTGGCTGTAGTGACAGCAACTGTGGTGTGAAAACATAATAAATACAATTTGCAAACAATCCTTTAAGCCACAGGAGTGGAGGGCACAGCAACCCAGCCAGAGATGGCAAAGTGAAGAGTGAGGAGCTTGGGAATCAGCAGCTGTAGGGAAGGACAAGCAGGCTTGGGAACTGGACAGGATGCTGAGACTGTGGCTGGAAACCAAAGGAAGAAACACGAGCACAGGCTGGAGAGATGCACAAGGGAACATCAGGACTGACAGGAAAGGAGGTATGGAAACATTAAGAGGGAACACTGGCATTTATCCAAGTTATTTGAAATTTTTACCAAAGAGTTGGAGGACACATAGGACTGAAAAGAATAATTAAGGGGTTGTTCTTGGAGGTGTGGGCAAAGAAACAGGCTGGGAAATGAACCAGGTTTGGGAACTATGGCATCTCTCCCCTTTCTGCACATGGGGCAGAAGGTCTGTGAAGGAGTGGCAGAACCAGGAGTTTGAGCAATGAAACCTGCAGGCATATTCTTTCATTTTGAGGTTTTAAGAACTTACTACTGACCTGTTCCTCTGCATTGCTCCAGTGATGCCATGTTGTGACAACCAAGGCCTGCAACATGTCCAATGTTTAACAAGGGCAAATATACACCACACACTTGATTTTGGGGTAGAAAGAAGGAGAGCATTTTATGAGAGACACATTGCACTAAGCACTGTATTAAAGAAACTGTACTGTTAAAAAAACCCACTGGAAGTATCACAATCTAGATTGGTTATGCAATTTTAATTCAGCCTTGCCTCCATGTGTGGTGCAATCTATTGTAAACTAAATGATCACACGGATTATTATCTTGCTCCACAAGACCTCTGCTGCAGAGCAAACACAAGAAAGTCATTAAGTCCCTTCCCCAAAGAGCTTCCAGTCTTGGGAAATCCAAACAAGGGGGTGTGAAAGGAGCCATTCCAGGGAGGAGGTGGGGAGGGAGCACTTAGGATAATGATCTTCAATAGAGCAGCAGCATTTACAACGAGATTAGTTTGGGGGAATTATATTTGGACAAGAGAAGCTTCCATGAACACCTTGTAGAAGCCTTCCAGTGCCTAAAGGGGCCTACAAGGAAGACGGAGACAGGTTTGTTACAAGGGCACATAGGACAAGGAGGAATGGCTTTACACTGAAAGAGGGTAGGTTTAGATTAGATATTAGGAAGATATTGTAAGGGTGGTGAGGCACTGGAATAGGTTGCCCAGAAAAGCTGTGGATGACCCATCCCTGGAAGTGTTCAAGGTCAGATTGGAACTAGAAGAGTTTTAAGGTCTCTCCAACACAAATCAGTCTATGATTCTGAGACTATGATTTTTCTTTTTTTTTTTTTTTTTTAGTCAGAGT
>WEKY01010822.1:86749-122145 GCA_013390045.1 Picathartes gymnocephalus
GTCCTGACTGCTGCCTCCCGCTCCCCTCCCGCCCGGTGCCGCCTGTCCCTTTTCCCGCAGCCCCCGCCTCCCTCCCTGCCCGGTCCTCCGCGGCCCCCCGGCCCCCGCGGCATCGCCGGGGCACACGGCAGCCGGGGCCGGGGGCACTACGGGCGGCGGCGCGGCTCCCGCTGCCCCTCGGGTGCGGGAGCAGCGGGAACAGCACCCCCAGCTGGAGACGAACCCAAAGCCGCCGCCACACTTGGACCCTGCGCTCGGACCCCGAACCCTTCCCACACCTGGACCTGCCGTGCGGGCCGGGACAGGGACCCGGACCCCTCCCAGGCGGAGACCCACGGGAGGAGCGTCCCTTTACCCCCCTTTCCCCTCCGTCTGCGCGTCCCCAGGGCTGCGACGCTTGTCCCCATGGCAGTTTGTCACCCCGTTGCCCAGGGTGGTGGGTGTCCTGCCACCCCTCTATGAGGGTGTCCAGGTACACTGGTAGGTGCCTGGACTGACAGCACCCTGGCCAGGTACGGAGTGAGCAGGACTGGGGGGGTGGAGGACAGTCCAGGAATGGGGGACCTGGCAGGACTGGGAGGGATCTTGGTGGGGAAGACTGACTTTGGGTTGAGAGTCGAAAATAGTGCTCATGGATATAAGAAACAGAAGACAAGGCAGGAAACCCACAGCCAAACTGTGTATTGGAGTGCCGTATGCCTTCTGGTTATATATGTTACGGGTGATGTTTTGTTCATTCCCTGTTCTGGTCTTGCTTATCACCTAGGCAGCTGCTTTTTCCAGCACTACAGAACCAGCCTTTCCTGGCTCCAGACAATAGGGAATTCCCAGAGTGGGAACTGTGTCCATGTAAAGGACGCAGTAAAATGAATCCTGTCTTTGGGTGACTGCAGCTCAACTGTTTTATGAACAGTCCTGGATTCAGCAGCAGCACTCATGCTACAAGAGATCCTCGTGATCCAGTGGAAAGCTTAACTTCTTTGTCAGGGTCAGGCAGAAGAAAGACAGAGGAGGCAAGCACAGGCACTTTCAAACAAAGCGCATGCCGGAGGAGATTGTTAACCCCTGTCCTATGGGATCTGTGTTCACAGGACATAGGGAAGTTCCGTTTCCATCTCATTCAACCCTTGTCCTCTCCCAGCTACAAAGCATCAGGGGAGAGTGGCACCAGTTTTAAGGATGAGTATACCCCAAGGGAATGGAGTAAGTTATTGCACAGCTACTCTTCCAGGAGCATAGCTGTGCAGCAGCTGTGCATCACAGATGCTGCTGTTCGAGGGGTGAGGTGAAACAGAGTCATATTTATACCACTGGCATTGCAATGTTTTGTCCTTGCTTTTCATACCTGTCATACTGATGATGAGTTCAGCAACAGGAGCAGTAGCAAAGGAAAAAAAGATATAAGCCATTAAATGTCATGGAATAACCTACAGCAGCTTTCATATTTCTGGAAAAAAAATCCTCCTCTTAAATCAAGAAAGAGTAGGTTACTAAGAAGAGACTTGAATCTATTGTAAGAAAAAGAAATGCAGAGCACCCTGCAAGCATCTTTCCATTATTTCATCCCAAACATCAAGCTGGTTTGCTTTTTCAGCACAGAAGCACATCTTCTGGCCAGGCATGGAAAACACAGAGCACAGTATGGATGAAATGGGAACAGCACCAGCAGTCAACCCTTTACAAGACAGGCAGGGCTTGGGACATGCTGCAGGAAAGGAGGAATTCTGGAGGTGGTGCCTGCTTCCAGGCAGCCAGGGATCAAGAGGCTGTGCCAGGCTGCCAAGCACTCGAGTGTGTGAAGTTATTGAAGACATTTTTTTGATGAGAGAAGGAAGAGGATACTTCCTAGAAGAAAAGAAATAAGTTTCAAATTTTGGCCAAGCCCTAGTATGTTTGGGTCTTCCTCATAATTTCAAATTGTTGTCTTTCAGACTGCACTCTTGTCCAGCTGACTTGTACTGTGGTGTGACTGATGCATCTCAAAACCATTGCCCACTTTCCAAACAGCTGCATTGGTTGGTAAGATCCACCTTTCACGTGCACACGGGAGGTGAAATCTTGCATTCTTCTCTTGGCTTAGATTAAATGAAAAACAGAACAGGCCAAGCAAGTCTTTAAGCAAAGCTCTGCCTGTATATGAGCAGAAAAAAGGCCTGTGTGATTGGCTTGAAGAATTCATATGGAAAGTATAAAAATCATACCAGTACCCACAGGGGGTACTGTTCTCTACAATTATTGCAGAGATCTGATTGTCAGTCCTCCCTTTCTTTCTCTTTGCAGTGGCAGCCCCATGGCCCTCCTCACCAGAGCCAGCAGCCATCCTAACACAACAGACCCCATTCCCTGTGGGGCAAACAGCACCACAGAGCCAGAGCTGCCCCACTCACACGCCTACTACGCCCTCTGCTACTGCATCCTGATTCTGGCCATCATCTTTGGGAACGTGCTGGTCTGCTTGGCTGTGCTGAGGGAACGCACCTTGCAAACCACAACCAACTACCTCGTGGTGAGCCTGGCAGTGGCAGATTTGCTGGTGGCTACTTTGGTGATGCCATGGATGGTGTACCTGGAGGTGAGTACCTCTCAGGAGTGATTAGCAGAATTTAACCACACCACTGCATGCGTGGTCATGTTCCTAACGAAGGCATCAGCAACATTTAGACTGGTCTGTGTGGAACAGTCCTGGAGCTGTCCTGCAGGCTGTGTACAGCTTGGGTGTGCTACATGGAATGATAAAAAAAAAATGAATAATCGTGTGTGTGTGTGTGTGTGTGTGTGTGTGTGTGTGTGTGCGGGAAGCTATCCCAGCAAGACAGAATTAGACTCTTCAATTTGATTGCAACTAAAAAATATTATTAAAAGTCAAGTTTTATTTCAGACTGGAATAGTCTATCAGCTCAAGTGCATTCCAATCCTTAATGAAATCACATTATGCTTTGCTTTAGTAAATACTTGGCACTCACTCTTGCTGTGGACAGGGTGGGACTGAGGCACATCTGTGGAGCATCCTCTGCCCCATACAATGCCTTGGTCTTGATTTGTGAGCACAACAGTAGGTCCATTTCCTAGCTGTGCTTGTAGACCCATTCAAGACTAATTTCCACCTGTGGAGCTTGGATAATCAAACCAGCTGATGCAAGAGTCATCCAAACAACAGAGAAAAGAACTCATACCCAAACCCAAACTACCAATCCTGGCATTGCATAGTATTACCTGTAGAACTGGGCTGTAGGACTCCAGCAAGACTAAGATTTAAAAAACAGTCCAAAAAGCCCCAAAGTTTTTTCAATATTTGTTGCTGTTTATGGATCAGCACTGCCATCAACGAAGCAGAAATGGCATCATGCTTCAATACACCATGAGCCTGGAAATTGCCAAAAAATCATTCAGTCCCCAAAACCGTGTAGAATACCTATTCATCTACTGAAGGTTTGCCAAACCAGACTTTTGAGAACTGGCCCTTATTTATGGAGAAGCTTTAGGTGGATGAATGCCTCAAATTTAAATGCCGCTTGTGAAGTTTGTGCTTTACAATCCATTTTTAGAGTCATCTGTGGCCATGAAAGGTGTTATTTTATCAATCATGCAGACCAGAAGTTTCTCTTTCTGAGAAATCTCTTGGGAAGGCTGTGACGGAGCAGCAATGGGAACATTTTATAGCCTCAAAATCCTCATTTCCACCTAAGGAGGTTTCTGGCACTGAAGTGCTATTTAGCAGTGTGTCTAGCAATCTTCTGTGGGCCATTGTGTAGGTCTGACACATCAGTAGTGCTGCCCCTCTTCTTTACTGATCCCAGGTGCTGTGGCTGCTGAAGCTGAGCAAGGTTTCCAAGACAGTGGCATCAGGGTATCCTGCCCACTGGAGTTTGAGGGCGTTCAACACCATCATGCCTTGTAGCCACTGCATAAAAGGAGGAGGACTTGGGGCAGCATGGCTGGGAACACCCTCCTCAGTCTTCTCACAACATCCAGTTCTACCTCCAAAGGGGAAGAAAGCTTCGGGAGAAGGTTGTCACTGAGGTCTAATCTGCTGAGACTGTGTGGGAGTCACACTGTCTCCTCATCTTGTGTCTCACACAGGAGCAGTGAGACCTAAGCTGCTCTGTGAGCTCCAGGAGCTCTTCTGGACTGGTGTCAGAGGGAGCACAGAGCTGAGTTACTGCAGCTCAGCAGTCCTGACCACGAGTGCTCTTTGTACTCCCAGTGTGCAAACCCACGAGCAGCCATCTCACAGCTGCAGGAGCCAACAGCAGCCCCAGGCAGGGTACTTTCAGTGCCTGATGCAGCTTGGCTTCCTACTTCCCCATCCATGTGCTCCTCAATGTGGCATCACCATTCATATCTGAATTGTGGAGATTCTGTTGTTTATTTTAAGAGTCCAGGAGAGTGGTGGATATGCATAAGTTTAAGAAAATAATCATTGTGCATTCATGAACTGGAAACTTCCTATAGAGTTGGAAGTTAAAAACAGTAACACCACAATTTTGTAGATAAGGCAGACTGGTCATCAAGGAAGATTAGGTGAGAACCTGACCTGAATAGTCTATAGGGATCTTTAGCATTGTGTTTGATAGAGCCAGGATTTAACCCTGGACACTATTCCCACTTCTGCTGCATAATCACTAAGTGGTAATGAGAGATTGTATCAGCTCATCTCTCTGTAGTTTCCTCTCATCAGCTGTAAGAGAATATTTGACCATCCACCTCACCCAGGCAGATGTGAGGATTCATTCAATTAATACCTGGGATGTCTTTTGAGATTCCTGGACAAAAAGCACCAGGGGGATAAAGAAGAGGTAGCCTGCCAGCACATGAAAACCAGAAATGCAGACCAGCAGGTTCTAGCTGCTGTAGCAAAGATGATTAGAACAGAGCAATAAAAGGAAGAGCGATATAGAATCTTAAAAATTATGAACAAGGCCTATAATAAAGAAGCTTTGCTGTTAAATTTTGGAATAAATTCTGGGTTCATATATCCCACAGGTAAATATTAACTACTTCACCAACTTCAGCAGAGCTACTCCCCATTTTAGAAATGGAAGGTGGAAGTGAGGATGGGTTTTAAGCCCAAACATTTTGATCTGTCAAGGATCCTCTTACACAAGCTACAGTCTAGTATGCAGATGCTGTGATCTGAAAGCATAATCCTGAGAGGGCTCACTTCTGAGCCATCCCCACCAGCACCTCCTTCAGTTTTAATGGTTCACATTCTTGAGCTTAGCATTTGAATGTGCTCAGGACCTTGGAAACTCCCTCAGTTAAGTGCTTTTTCATCTGCTGGGTTAGCAGCAGCTGCCTTTCATGTGAACACCTGCCACTGGCTTGGTAAAATACTCTTCAGATTCCACAGCTCATACAGAAACTGCATTGCTTTTTGCCTCAAGCTGTAAGAAACATCCCTTACTGGGTCCCACTGCAAAGGTTTCCGGCATTTTTACTTTCTTTAATACATTCTGAGGTGGTCAAGCAGATCTCAAAATCTGAAACTAAAGTAGAACCAGTGTAGTGTTTCTTTGGAAGCTGAACCTACCTATTCAGGTCCCTAATCTCAAATGGACAGCCTTCAGTTTGCATGTCTTGCAGCTCACCTAACTGTGCAGAAAAGCTCAGTGGTTTTGGTTTGACTTCTTTTTCCCCTTTACTTTTTCATAAGAAAACAAAGGAGCACCACCAATACCAAGAGAACTGGAGAGGAAAGCATAGCTCCCTTCTGCATTCTGCAAGCCAGTTCCCATTTCCCTCCCCTGCATTCATTCAGGGTCAGAGGGTCTAATGGAAGACTGCCTCATTCAATACCTGATTTCTGAAATGTAGCAGCAGGGTCCAGCAGAGAACACCCTAAAGACACAGCTCACCTCAGCAAGTTTCTGTGCACATGTGTAGGAATGCTGCCACTATCAAAACCATTTAAATTTCTCAGGATTATTTCTTAAACAACTCTCACAGAGTGAATTGTGTATTTATACAAGTGCTTCTCTCTGCAGGGAGCTTCATCCTTCCTAGGCACCAACACTTGCAGGGTTGACCTACTGCCTGAGAAGCCAAGCTTACTTGTGGCACCCTCTCCAGCCTGGTCTGGGATGCATATTTTTGAATGGGTTTTGAACACCTCCAAGGAAGGATCCTGCACAGACTTACCAAGCAACTGTCCCACTGTCCCTGTAGTCAGAAAAGTAACCTTCATAACCAGCTTGCACCTTCCTTCCAGCTCGTTCCTGTTGCCTCTTGTCCTCCCACCACACACTGCTGTGAAAAACCCAGCTCCATCTTCTTAGCAACTTGCCTTCAACTTTCTCCATAACCTCCCACTAGGCACTAGAGGGCTGTGAGTCTCCCACCCTTCAAAGCCAACTCTTTTCCAGACTGAGCAAGTCCTGTTCCCTTAGCTTGTCCTCACAGCTGCTCCAGCCCCCATGGATTGTTTTGGTGGCTCTCACTGGACTCGCTCCTGTTCATCAATGTTTTTCCTCTACTGATGCCTCAAAACCAGGTGCAGTATTCCAGATGTTGTCTAAATGTAAGCAGAGAAATCAGGAACTAGTTTCTGATAGCTTCCCAGGATCCAGCTGAAACAGCAGGATCTGTGGGGCTGAAGGCTAAAATCCAGGCTCTCTCCCAAGCATGGACTTTCCCCCCTTTTTCTCTCCTACTGCCCCATTCAGCACAGCACCGGGTTTGTTTGCAGTTGAACAAGGAGGCAGCCTGCCCTCCATCTCCTACAAGGAGTGGGCACTGAGGCAGACCAGTGATTCCCTCAGAATCAGGCTGTCATCCCAACCCCAAGGAGAGCAGGGCCACCCGGGGCTTGGAGCATGGTTGTCAATCAAAAAGGTCACTGTGAAGAACTTGGTGGCTGCTCCAAAACCCACTTTTCTCCATCACTAAGACTTGACTGCAGCTGAGCTTTCACAACCACACACTTCAGACTAAAAGTTCAAAACAAGCAGAACAACAGCTTGGTAGCAACTCAAGCCCCTTTATCTGAGTAGCCTGTGAGATCTCACTCAGATCTAATGATCAAAATCTGCAACTGAGATAAGAATTCAAATAAGGTTTTTGAGAAGCCTCAGTCTCAGATCTCAATTTCATACATAAATGCAAAAAATTTGCAGCACTTTTCCAGCTCACTGCCTGCAAGAGCACTCCGGCAGCTAAGCTGAGAAAGACTTTCAGCACTTAGATTTTCTGAGATAATCATTAATCAAAGGATAAATACAGTGATATCAAATTTAAATCAATTTATCATGCCAAGCCTCGAGAGAAGGGATAGCTGCTGTTTCTTCTCCCTGCCTCCCTCTGCAAGAGCAAATAAACGATTGAAGTTAAAGTGAGGGTCCTTCTCCATGACCTACTGCTGTGTTATCTTGCACACAACACTGGTGCCTCAGTTTCCCTCTGCCCATCACTGTGGACACGAACTCCTCTAGCTGCTGAGATACCTGGAGGAGAGCACCTCCTTACACATAACTTGTCAGGACCTGGTGCAGAGCAAGGCTGACAGTTTTGTGTTGCAGGTGACCGGAGGGGTCTGGACGTTCAGCCGTATCTGTTGCGATATCTTCGTCACCATGGATGTAATGATGTGCACAGCCAGCATTCTAAACCTCTGTGCCATCAGCATTGACAGGTGAGACACAACAGCATCCAGGGGGACAGTCTGGATATGGGGGTCAGCCCTGTGCCCCAGTGGGGCAAGGACAAGTGGGGTGAGCACAGACAGCATCGGTGTCTTCAGGACTACAGACCCCTGCAGGTCTGTCCCTGCCATTATTGGGACTTCCAGGAGCACAGAATCTCCAATTGTGGTCCCTGCCATTATTGCTCTGCTCACATTGTGCAAGAGGTCTGCAGGGAAGGCAGGGAGACACAGGCAATAAAACAATCCCAGTAGGCAGTCAATCACATCCTCGAGCTTTTTGAAGGCAGGAACCACAATTGGTCATGCAACTCCCACTGAGTCTCGAAGAAGGTTTCTCCTTCTGGAGATCTCACTCATGAAGCTTTAGTAAACAAAATCCTGCCATACACACAGGGAGAGATGAAGATTATTGCTGTGTAATCTTGAGCTTTGCTCTGGTTTCTTGCATTTTAAAACTGAGCCTATTTTAAGCAATGCTGAGGGCTGGAAGGCAAGACCTTGGCACATGTGATACTACTGGGACCAAGGAGTGGGAGAAGGGAAAAATACTGCATGCTATACCTTTGTAATGTGTAGTTCAAGGATAATAATGCAAGGTGGCTCTCAATGCTGCACTGGTCTGGGAATCTGTATCCCCATTTCAGTTTGGCTCTGTCTGCAAGGAACAGCCTCCAGGCTCTCCTAAAGATGAGACTCCTGTGCCTTCGAAATCCTAGCCCTGCTGAGCTGCATCTCCTGGGGCACCCCACCAGCTGAGGGTCCTTGACCCTCTGCCCCTGGCAATTCTCTGCCTGTCAGGCTAACACCAGACCAGGCAGCTGAGACACAGAGTTTAGTAGTCTGTGGTTGCTCCACAGAGTGCTCTTTCCCAGCAGTGCCCACATAGCTTCAGGGGCTTGAGAGTTAGGGGTTTCCTGGGGTTTCTTGATCCATCTGGTAGCCCAAACCTTGTAGCTTCACATGCTGTGAGTTCTGCTGCATGTTTCTCTGCACTGCTGCCAACTAACTCTGATTTCCTCTTTTCCTCCCCTCAATGCCACACTTACCATTTCTACAAATTGCTGATCCCATCATCTGATCTTCTCTACTTTCCTCTTCTATTTCTTCACCACATTCACCATCACATTCCCTGTGTTACTTTCATTTCTCATTTTAAAAACCTGGTCCTTTCCCTCCCTCCATTCCTCCATCTCCTCTTCCCGGAGCTGGTTTGGCCTGCAGATACACCGCAGTAGTGAAACCAGTTCAGTACCAGTACAGCACTGGGCAGAGCTCCTGCAGGAGGGTCTCTCTCATGATTGTCATAGTCTGGATGCTGGCGTTTGCAGTGTCATGCCCTCTCCTCTTTGGCTTCAATACTACAGGTAGGTGATATCCTGAACAATGGCACATGGGAGGGGCTGGCAGTGGAGCTGCCCTTTGTATGGCCAGGTCATTTAACATGGGTCCTGCAGATTTGCCAAGTTACAGGAGATTTTAAGAAACTGGAAAGCACCCTATGAAGGGAGAGAAAACTCCCGATGTGCTCTTGTCTATAAACTTGCCATTTGCTGAGGCAGACACTGCCTACTGCTCTAAAGGGCAAACCTGTCTGCTCTACTGCCAAATCAATGCCCATCAAGGTGTCCATCAAGGTCTTCAGATTCCCATCAAACAATCACTTGGAGCACACAGAGCAAAACGTGCAGCACATACAACGCACGCACACACCAGACTTAACAGCCTCCTGCTGATATCAACAGGTTCAGAAGCAGAGTTTTGACTCTGATACAGAACACATTTCTAAATAGCAAGAAGTGCTTATTAGCATTGCTTGTTGAAAACCTCCAACTGGGTGGCTGCTGCCTTAACTAATCCCTTGAGGAGGGCAAACAATTTTGCCTCCACTTTGGAAGCAGGTTGGTCTTTTTCCTTTCCCTCAGCTGGGGCAACACAGTCTCCCTGGAGGCAGAGGAGCAGGAGAGCCTTCCTCCCCACTGACTCACAGGCAGAAGCCTCTTCTCCCTATCCATCCCCTCTGCCTGGTTCAGACAGATAGGGCTGAATGCACACTCTGCATCTAGACAGCTCAGAGGCTGTCAAAGGAATAGGAGAAAGGATAGGAATAGACATGAGAGAAGAGAACAGAGCTGTTGGCCAGAAAAGCAGACAGATGCATGCTGGCTAATGCTAGATGGCCCTGTGTTGGGCTCATTTTAAGCATCACTTAGGTAATTGGGTAAGCCAGAGCATAATCTGCACTCCTTAGGCTGCCTTTGTCCCCAGCCACCTTTTGTCTCGCTTTGCCAACAGACCAGAGCCTCCTTGTACTAAACCAAAGCAGCTCAGCCACTCCTCTCTCTCTCTTCTCCTCCCCAGGGGATCCCAGTGTCTGTTCCATATCCAACCCTAGCTTCATCATCTACTCCTCTTTGGTGTCCTTCTACCTCCCCTTCATGGTGACCCTGCTGCTGTATGTGCGGATTTACCTCGTGCTCAGACAGAGGCAAAAGAAGCGAACCCTCACCCAGCAGGGCAGCCAGAGCGCCCGCACCAAACCGTGTTATGCACACCAAGTAAGAGCCACACAAACACAGGAGGAGCTGTCAAAAAGGACAGGGAATGCATCATCTCTTCTCCTCAAAGGGTTAAAACACAGAACAGAAAGCAAAAGGAGGGACATGACATGTTTTCATCCCATCCTTCGCTCATACACCATGATACTTGAGACACAGAAGCTCCAGTTAAATCCTTTCCAGACCTCTAGAAAGAGGATATTCCCTGTGCCCTCTAGAAGTGGCAAGTAGAAAAGAACACAGCCTACTTCAATATTTCTTCAGAGCAGGGTTTTCTCAGCCATGCATAAGTCTGGGTAATTTCTTCATATATTGATTTTAATGTCTTCATTTATTGATTTTTGCTCTATGAAGCTTCATTCTCAGGGCTTCACAGGCTTTAACCTCTGTTATTAAAATAAAAAAAACCCCTCTTCATCTGACAGACTTAAGAGGTCAAAATACTCATGGTGCATGCAACATTTGTTCCACTGACCTTTCTAAATGAAATATCTGCAACCATGGGAACCAACACAACAGTTTGAAAGGAATTACCTGGTCATGCATATCCACTCCTTTTACCCATTTTTGCACAGTGAAGCTATATTAAAGGGGTGGTGGTGCTGAGGGGACAAGGGCCAACACAAAAATACAGATGAGAGTTTAGCAGAGCAGGTATTTCTGTTCTTACTGTTCTCACTGTTCTCGTGCTTCTCCTTGGTGGGATGGAGGCAAAGAGTTGACAAGTGCTGGTTCACCCCCAGGGCAGTCCAGAGGATGTGGTGCAATGTAAGAGGCAAGTGGGGCTAAGGATAACTCTTACAACTTCCCTCATCATCCTCTGGCCCAGTGAGCAGTTTGGATGGTTTCCAGTTCCTCTGTGGCATCCTCTTTTGCAGGAACACATGGAGAGGAAAGCTTTGCCAAACAGATGCCAAGGCACGTTCTCCCCGTGCCTCTCGCTCAAATGCACAGGCCAGGAGATGTCTACAAAAAGGAGGTTGCTGACTGTCTTCAGCCTGCAGCGCTACCGAAGCTTCTGCCACCAGGCATCCCTCACCAAGGCACCAGAGACCACCCAAAACTGCAGGTGGGAAGAGACGAGAAGGAGCACAAAGCCAGCAGTGGAGGTACGGAGGCTCAGCAATGGTAGAACCATCAGCAGCTTGAGGCTGGCACAGCAGCAGCCCCGGCTGATCCAGCTGAGGGAGAGGAAGGCTACACAGATGCTGGCAATCGTCCTGGGTGAGTGAGAGCCATTCTGCTTGTGGGGTGCAAGGGGTGATGGTTTGGGACTTCCAGGAGCACAGAATCTCCTAATACAATATTGAGATTTAAAAAAATGCAAGCTGGGCACTGGTTTCAGCTGTTACTGCTTCACTAACTCAGGAGAGACAGTAGTGGAACATTTAGGGATCTAGAATAATGCTCCCAAATGTTGAGAGCCATGTATGTTAGTATTTTATTTACTATATTTTGTTACCCTTGTGTTTAAAATTACTAGAGGGAGCAACAGCCAACCTTTCCTTTTCCTTTTTCTTTGTTTTACTATTACAAGGCTGGAACAATCCTAAGTTTCCATACATTCAGAAGCTCTTAGATCCAATTACAGAAGGGGAAACTTGAGGCAAGGAGCTGCAGAGGAACCAGTTCATACAGCTGGGTGGAGAAGCCAGGAGACTGGTGTCCCTGTCACCTGCTATGGTCACCAGATGCACTGTTCTCCCCCATTAACTCAGTAGCAGCACAGAAATAAACCAGCCCTTGTCCTAACTGATTAGGGCAGCTGAGGCAGCAGGTTTTCCCTCAAATTTGTGGCCACTTGCTTTTGTCTGCATCAGACTACTCCTGAAGTCCCATCCATTCACAAAGCTGGTCCCAAGGAGCCCAAGCTTTTGCCAAATCCCTCTGTGTCAGGAATAAACGTGGCCTTCAGTGTCTGTGAAATACAGAAACATCATGGAAATAGCGAGGGGGTGGAGGGAGAGGCCACCAGTTGCAGGCCCCTTTCCAAAATAGTTGCTGCACTAAACTCATGGATTGTTTTGTGCCTTTCTCTAAACCCAGGGGCATTCATAGTCTGCTGGCTGCCCTTCTTCTTGATTCACATCCTCAACGCCCACTGCCCATCCTGCCATGTGCCTCCAGGGCTGTACAGTGCCAGCACCTGGCTCGGATACGTCAACAGTGCCCTCAACCCCATCATCTACACAACCTTCAACACTGACTTCCGCAAAGCCTTCCTCAAGATCCTCTGCTGCTGACTGCAGGGCCACACCGGCCTGCACGGGTCTGCAGCCGCCCCCTGGCAGGAGGAAAACACAGAGACAAGCCAGTGAGTCTCTCAGTGCTGGGCACAGCCCTGGCTCTGCAGCAGAGCAGCCACCGCACTGCATCCCTCCTGGGAGCTGCCAGGCTTGCAGGGCACACAGGACCCAAACGCAGATGGCATCTCTCATCTCTGCTGCCTACATGCTGGAAATGCATTTGCCCTCTCACAGCTGGAACCTCAGCCTGCAGAAGGCACCCAGCTCATGCACAGCAGTCCTAGTAAGAGGACAGAACATGACCTCTTTGATACGGATCCTGATCTCTTCAGTCAGGAACCAAGAGCAAAAATTGGACAAGGAAACTTAGAAAAGGAGCACTGATGGAGAAATAACAACTTTCCTGTTGTTTCCATCAAAAGGTTTGCCTGTAAAACTGGGTCAGTCTAAGTGCTTGAGAAAATTGCCCTAGTTGCAAATGAAATCTTCCCTTGTGCTGCCAGCTTGTATTTTACTGCTCCTTGCAAGGTAGAGAGGTGGCTGCCCTCCCTCTGGTAAGTCAGTTCACATGAGAAGTGCAACACTACCCCAGGGTCCTCCCTCCTCCTGACCCAAGGACCAGTGATAGATTGGCAGCTACTTAACTCCCACACACCCCAGTGGTCTTCTGGGGCCACTAAGAGAACAAGGCTCTTGATAGCTCCCATAGATTCAAACCTGTTTATTCAGGTTGCATGCAGCCTGTCTCAAAACTTGTTCACCAGGAACCAGTCTTCACCTGTGCCCCTCTCCTGACAGGAGCACTGCTAGATTTAGGGTTTGTACCACCTGGCTGCTGCAATAACTCCTGTTGCAGCCCATACCTGGGGGAGAGCTGTTTAATAACATTCCTCCCAGTAAGAAGGGACGTTTGCCTTGGGATCAGCCCCAGGGCTCTCCCTGACGGCCCCTGCCAATGCTCTTGTTATCACATATGGCATCTGTATATCCCAGCATCCAGCAGCTGGCCAGATACAGCCTGGCCACGGTCTCCTTTCCCAGCAGTATTCTACAAAGCCATCTCCAGTAGTTCCTGGATGAAAAAACCAGACAAGTCCTGATGTACCCTAAGCTGGTCTCGTGTCAGGGCACTCTAATGCTCTTCCCCTCACATAGACAAACCTGGCATGGGCCAGAGAGCCTCAACATGGTTCTCTCATTTTGCCCTCTTGCTGTATTGGATCAGAGGCTTCAGCTCTCACTCCCAAGACTTGGCTTAGATGTGCTGTCAGCCATGCTCGTTTGATAGCTTTGGGCATAACTCTGTGTACTGCTCCTGCCTGTGTCCATGCCACAGCTTCTCCATCTGGGAAGGGCTTCCTTTCTTTCCTAATATGAGGCCAAAGCCATTGTCCTCTGCCTCCAGAGCACATAGCAGAGCTCTAGCTGCTGCTTTGGTTTGTCTGCCTTTTGGGAGGAGGATCTTGTGGAGAGCATGTGTCATTTGCCTGGGCAGGTGCCCTCCATACTGCATTGTAACTGCCTTAACCCAATAAAACACAAGTGTAATTGGAAGTTTTGGTACCTTTGTGGTGAATATACCCCCTTCCATAAGCCTTTTGTTACCTGTAGCCCTCTTAAGATTTTCCCTGTAAAAAAATATCACCCACCTGGACACCCACATGAAGTCTTTATTATTACTTGCATTTTCCTTGCAACTGGGAAGGAAATCAAAGGCTGCTGTATGCACTTCCAGCCAATGAATTCTGAAAATATGGTGAATTAGTTTCCCGGCTATGCCAGGCAGACATGCAGCAGTGTTACTTCATCTGCTCAAAGACAGCACGGGAGGCACTCAGCACACAGGGTGGTGGAGGTATGAATCAAGTAAACCAACCTGTGGACAGATTGCAACTCAAGGAATTCTCATTAAGATGCTTCGTAACAGAGATCATCAGTCCAGTGATTCATATATTGCTTTATATAACAATTGTCAGAAAGGAGGAAATGAAAAATATCTTTTAAAAGATGAGCAGGTCCATTTCAGGACCTGGCCTAGCATCTCTCAGGGGTCAGTTTGATCTTGCTTGAATTTGAACCGGTTCTTCAGGGAGTGATCCCCAAGACGATTCAGAATAGACATAAGAACAGGAGGTGTGGCAGAAGACTAAGCAGCATTTTCATGTCCACACAGCTATAAGGGAGGGGGAAAATTCTGTATCTAAACATGTGGTCTTTTCTTTACTAAGATTTGAACTATGAGGTCACAGAACTGACAGCAAACTCTTGAACTATAACCTGCTATGGACAAAAAACCCCAAAAAAAACAAAAAACAAACAAACAAAAAAACCCAAAAAAACCCCCCAAAAAACACGACAGCACAAAATCCTCACACAATTACAAAAACTCAACTCCAAACCAAGACAAGCTCTGTCTCCCCCTCCAGCAAGTGCTGCTTGAGCACCATGCCCAGTTTTATTCTGTCAATGTGAACATAGGTGACCCCATAGAAAATGCCAAGGAACAGAAGCAATCAAAGGTGCAAGCAGTTGATGCCCCTCCACCCTCTCCAGCAAGCCAGAGAGATTGCTAAGGGCCCCCCAAGACGCACCCCCATTCATTATTTACAGCAGAGTAATCTGCATCCTCCTTTTTCAGCTGCTCAATGTCTCCTACTAACCTTAATTTTCTACATTTTCCTCCTTGCTGTTTTGTCTTCCCTGACTCCACAACTGGCTGGGAGAGGTGAGCTGTGATGCTGTGCTCTGGATTCTGTGGGGATTCATTCACATGCTGATAATCACATTAGAAGAGCCTCTGGGTAATGCAGAAACCTCCTCTCCTGCAGAGAGGAGAAGGGAGCTCAGAGACAGCCAGAGGCTGCTCTGGCAGCAGGGCTGGGCAGATGTGCAGGTGCAGCACGGGGCCCTGCAGTCTGTGCTCACCTGCACCCTGCCCCACCAGGCAGCTGCAATGGGACACCTCAGGTCCCCTGGGCTGGAAGACATTTGTAAACGAGCCAGGAAGCAGCTCCACTGTAGCTGAGGAGAGTGAAAAACCTTTGGAGATGAAGGAGAGCTGGCAATGCACACTGGGAAGATCAGCCCCCCCCGCAAGGTACAAGGCAGCCATCCAAGTACTGCCTGTCTAGACACATTTACAGCACGCCTGAGAAATGGACTGAAAAACACCATTTATGCCCTGCATCCATCATCTCCCAGCTCACAGAGCCATAGGCTCTGGCTGAGCTGCAGGAACCCAGATGAATGAGCTAGAGCCCACATATCCCACAGTTTGCTATTCCACATGTACCTGGGGCTCCCCATCTGTGACAGATGTGCCACATGTTGCATGTCTTAGACTTCAGGTGTAGGAGGGAAAACAGAGGTTACCCAAGTTACTAAAATCCTAAATGGTACCAGGCAACAAACTGAAGCCATCCAGAGTTAAAACCAAAAGCTCTTATGTTGAGTTTTACACTGTAAAATATAAACAGAGAAGAAACCATAAAACAATCTACTTTGTCAGAGGCAGCAACAGGCACCAAATGACGCAGGAATCTTTAAGCAGAAGAGCACAAAGCTCCATGGGGCAGAAGATAAAACAATCTTCGATGAGAAAAAAGCTGACTCCTGGGAAGACAAGGAAATTTATGGAGGAGGTGGGTTTCACCTGCTAGCACAGCCCAATGCTCTGCAGATGACACTGCTCAGTGAATATTCTGCAGGTACCTTGCAGCACCTGTTGGACATGTTGTTTTAACAATCCCAGCTGCAGCAAGATATTAAAATCCACATCTGCCAGACTACAAGGACAAAGCAAAGCCTTGCAGCAAAATCTCAATTCCCCAGGTAACCCTCCTTAGGCCCATTAGGGGATGGGCTGGCCTGGCCAGATACTCAGCTGAGCTCAGCTGGACCCCGCTGTGGGGCTAAGCACAGGGAGCCTCCCCTTTGGGAAGAGGAGGGAGTACACCAGGAGTCTGCCTCTCTCAGGGGGACTGGAGTGACAGGGGGTTCTCTGTTCCCAGCTGGGGCCAGCACAACCTACTCAGGTTGGCAGCTCCTCTGGAAGACAGAGCTTGGCTGCAGCTTATTGCTGTTCCTGATGTGATGTTTTCTGAAGAATGTCTAATCAATGCCAGCACTTCAAGGAAGGATCAACAGTCTGCAGGCTGCTGATATGGTGACACTCAGAAAACTACAAATAGGAATTGTGGGCAACCTAGAGGAGACCAATAGCAGTCTGATTAGTTTCAGCTAAGTGTGTGATGGTTTGGTCACAAAGTGACAGACTCTGGCAGCCTTCAGCACACCCGGCTGTGAGGTGTCTCCTCTCTCAAAAAGAACGGGTTCATCAGTTCTTTCTCTGACCACTGCAAGTATCCCAAATCTGCACAAGCCTTTGAATGAGCCATCAAAGTGAGTTTTTCCTAATCTAATGGTAATTATGAATTAACATAGTTGTCATCTCCTGGCAATATTTTACCACCTGACCTGCTGCCTTAGGAGCAAAGGAAGGCTCACAAGACAAGGAACTTCAAGGTGTGAGGCATTCAAAACTATACTTCTTCAAAGTCAGCATCAGCTGCTATGTACCTCCTGCTGACATTGAACAGGATGTAGAAGATGCATCCCAGACCAATACTGCCTTTCCATCTCAAAAGCCACTGATCCAGTTATGCTCTGTTACTCCCCAAATAGTCAATCTTAAGACATAGCAGTGACCTTTCCTGTCATGCCTTTCTGGCATCACTCATGCCACCCTTCCTTGGTTCCTTACTGCCTCAAGTGTCAGATCAGGAGCCCCCCAGCTCTGATGTCAACCACACGTTTCTACAACAGGGATACACCTTTTCCCAGGCCCAGGCCAGGAATTCTCCTGAACTTCCTTCATGATTCTGGAAGTGAATCTCTTCCTGCCAGACACTGGTCTCATCTTATCCCTGAATGCCTCTGGAAATCTGAGGCAAAGAAAAACCCTAGGGCCAAAGAAGAAAACGAACATAATTAAAAATTAATTCCAGTATAATGACCTAAGCATCTTAGTGAGACAAACATCAGGCTGCTGTATCTTTGGTGATGTGGGGAAGACCTTTCTGGCTTCCTGCCCTGGGGACTCTTGTCAGTTTTAGTAAGTTTTACCACACAGCTGTGAGCATGGCAAATTGGACAGCCCAAATAAAGACCACTTTCCACTGGACAGAATTACGTTTACTGTGGGAACCACATTTCTTTCTGCCACCCTGTGTCATGGCAGAAGGGCTGTGGTGCAGGTGGACTGCTCACCTCGTTATGCCTCAGCTGAGAGGCAGCAGCACTTCTGTCTCTCTGTGGGGGTCAGGTCAAGGGACATGAGCAGATCGTTGATGCTACAGGACTCCCTTGAATATTTGTGATGGCACTGGCCGTGGGCAGCAGGGGAGCCAGGTACCAGGGTTGAGTCCAGCACCAAGTACCCCTGTCAGCCTCAGCTCTGAAGGCTACCAGCATTACTCTATGGCCTTTTGCCTCTGTGCAGCCATTGCTGAAGTCCCTGAACCACAGCAGAGCATTTCTTCCTTCTCAAGATGTGCACAAAACAAGGGATGGAAAAAGGCACATGCCAGTGGCTTCTGCAACCTGATGTTGGCAGTGCTACCCATGGACATACTGCACAGCTCCCACTCCTTTTTTTTTTTGCTAGCCTTGCCAAATCGTAATCATCCTGTTTGCCTATGTTCCTTCCTCCCAGACATCTCCCGTTCCCTTTCTTGAAGAAGCTGCATCTCTTTGGCTGCCTGCCAGTCTGTTCTTTCTCATCTCAGTTCCCTCAGCTTTGTCTGAGGAAAGCATCTGGCTTTCCTAAGGGCTGGTTTCTTCAGCTGTTTTTCAGCACATAGTACCACTGAAGTTGACATTACTTTGTATATGGTTCCATTCTGGTCCAGGAAGGGCAATATAAAAAAGCTCAAGACAGATTTGTAGATTCTGCTGACTTCCTGCAAGATGCTGGCTGCATCAATACCTCCCCTGATTACCTCATCAGAAGGCAAACCAGATGTTCTCCTGTGGAAGGAGGGAGCAGTGAGCACAAAGCATTGCTACAAAGCCACCTTTGTGTCACGTGTTGCAACACATCCACCGGCTCAGAAAGGCAGGCAGCTCAAGAGCACAGAGTACCACACACAGAACACAGGAATGGGTCCAGGAACTCTGGCCAAGGACCTTGAAACCACTCCTTCCTTTGTGAAAGTCTTTGCTGGGCCATTACCTATAAGGGCCACGGTTTTTAGATCTTTTCTTCATCAGCAACGTGCAAATCAATCGAGTCTGCACGTACAGGCAGTAAGATACACCCTGTCCTGCAGAGCCTCTGGCATCAAACACTGCCATTGCCTTTCCCAGTGCATTGGCTGCTCCCTTGGGCCAGAAAATGCTTTACTCAGTAGCAGGATAGGGAAGACAGAAGGCTTCTTAATCCTGGGCTCTCTGGCAAATCCAAATGCCTTTATTTATAATTTCTTTACCTTTGGTCCTCACTAAACAGATTCTTAAATTTTCAGGCTGAAGTTTGAAATAATCCTGGTTAACCAGATAACCCCTTCTCACCCAAAGCTGCTTCCCAAAGAGCTCTGCAAGATGTTCAGACACACAGGTAGCTGTGAACAGAGCAGGCTTTCTCAAAAAATTTTGTAATGATGGGGAGTAACCAAGGCCAGGAGCTGGAGGAGCTGTGTCAGAAGCATTGCACTGTGTTGCACCTTCACCTGACCAATGTAATTAAAACATACAGACAACAGATGTAGACTTAACCAGACAGTTCATCATCACCTCATTGTGAGGCAGGAAAGGTGTTGCTTTTTCAAGTCAGTATGTCCCCAGGGAGGAGACCGTGTACTCTGACAGACGCCGCCGTTCACATTGGCAACATCAACAGGGAAGCAAGAACATTTTGCTGCATCATTTTTGTGCCAGCACCAACTTTGCCAGTCTAGATCCAACTTCTCAAAGGGATCTAAATTAATTCTCTTTTTGTTTCAAAAGTCTTGTCATGTCCATAGAATGTGCATAAGAAAGGATGGTAACCTGTGCTTGAACATCTTTAATAGTCTGAAGGAGTGCTACCAGAAAAGAGATGAGGTCCCTAGCAAATTATGTAGATCACTCCAGAGTACTACAAATAAAACTATTAAACTGGCCTGCACCATCATCTATTTTATGTATGCCTTCCACATGACAGAGGAAACAGCTCTGAAATTACTGAGAGAAAGGTTTAAACATTTCATTAGAGCCCTTTGTCTGCCAACTCAGGCTATGAATCAAAAACCAACAGGGTTCAGAATAAAGAAAAAAAAACCAAAAAACAAAAACTACTCAATGCTTAAAAGCACCTCTGAAACATACCTGGAACTGATTTTTCTATGCATAAAAATCCCATGATCTGAAAACCCTCTGGACCTTAGAGTTGTAGAAATAAATTGAACACCCTGCTGGAACACTCGCAGTTTTGGGCAGCTCCTGTGATCCTGCAGAGCCACACAGCAGACCTAGAAACTGTCAGACAAGGCTGGCTACACTGTGTGTGTCTTGGACACTGTGTCCTAGTGATTTACAGGATGGGGTGGATAAACAGCGGGAATGGGGCAGGAAATTACAATCCTGAAGGAAAGGAGAAAACTTTCTTGTGATAAGGCAATTTGATTTTTTTTTTGTTAATAGACTTCAAAGCATACCTTTGAAACTGCTAAAGAGTCTACAACATTAAAATAGCTCTGGAAGGAGGAAGTTACTGAGCAGAATACTGATGAAGTGGTCAAAAAGGCACAGCACTTAACATGAGGCCCTGACAGTTATTCTCATCAGCATGAAAGGTTTTTCTTTATTAAGGGGAAGATTACACTAAAAGTTGCTATGGAAAAGATATTCAAAGGTCTAATGTTTTTGTAACACACCACCTCTTTTGTATTCTGCTCTGCTCTCTTATATCCTGCCCTTTGGGGATGGATGGCAGTCAAGGATGTTTTTGAAGTCTTCTGTGCTTAGTGAAGTTAATTTAGCGCAGACATTTTTCCACTCCTTATTAATTTCAATTTTCACTTCTCCATGGAAAGTTTACCTTTCTTCATGCAGTTTTCATCCCCATATTAGGGCAAAAATTCTGTTTTTGAAAGAAATTAGATCTCTGCCTAGAAATAAATTTAAAACCTTTCTAGGTTAGCATGAAAAATATTGCTGATTTTTTACAGTGTGAATGAAGAGGGCTGACATGTTGAGAAGTTGTATAAATACAACACATTAAGATGGTTTCAGGGTTAGTGATGTTTGTAACCGTGTTTGTCAGATACTGAATGATGTAGCTGGTCACATTCTGCCTAGTAGAAAATGGCTTACTTTGTGCAGCCGTGGTACACACGAGCACACACATAAAAACGAAGCAGAGAACTGTAACAGGAAAGCCCAGTGGGTAGGACTGGGAAAAAACATAACACAGCAGCATGGAAGGACTTGCAAGCCATACAAAGAGAAGAGTTATTGAGAATAGCATGTTATTGGCACTTAGCTTGGCAGGCCACTAAGATCCCAGTTCAGCTAGGTTTATTTCCGCAGGACATCCAGGCTGGGAGATAAAGAAAAATTAATAAATCTGATGATTCACAGAGGTGGGGCAGGATGGGGAGGCTGACTGATCACAGGTAGCTCCCAAAAGGTATAAAACAGAACTTCCAAAAGGGCAGAAAGGTTACCAACCTAAGAAGTATGCAGGAAATGTGAGTAGGACACAACACCAGCACCCCTTATCCCCTGTCATTACAGAACATCCCTGAGTGACCTCTTGGACACAACCATCGTGGTGCCAGAGTGCTGGGCTCAGGCATTTTGGTGATTCCATGTGTGGATGCAGGAGTGTCAGTGAATGAGAAGTTTCAAAACCTGTCCCCTCACAGAAGATTTTGCACAGGCACTCGCAATATTGTAGAAACAGGCACTGCAGAAACAAGCATTGCATGGTCCCATGCCTTACCACTGTCTTTCTCTTGAAAGAAGCATAAACCATTTTTGTTTCATTAGAATTCCTGCCCTTTAAGTCAGGCAGACCTTCTTCCTCATGCTACTGTATACCCAGGACACCATCTCCCAGTTTCCCAGGGCTGCATCAACTTTAACAACCACAAGGTACTACTTGGAGTAAAGATGATAATCCTGTATTTTATGTCGTTTCTGTGGCTGAATCATTCTCTGTAATCTCTTTGAAGACAACAGCACAACAGTATTTGCACCATTTCTTTAGGATCCTGTGGAACAGAAGTGTAATTAGTGCAACACAGTGAATAAGGCTGGAATTGTAAAAAGGACTGTGACAACCTTGTGTAGCTGCCCAAAGAGACAGGGAAACTAAAAACCCTTTATACTCTATGGTAAAGTCATTCTGATGGGAGATATTAAATCTTAAAAGCATTGCAGAAATTGTGAAGAGCAAACTGCAGATTAATCCTTAATGGCTTTAAGGCCATTAAGTGTAGTATTTTTTCAAGCTTAATTAAGGTAGTAGAGTTCTTATGGGGAGAGGGACAGGTAGCTGTCTTCAACACTTCCAAGTCTATTACGACATTCTTTTGAAGCAAATTCCTTGGAACCCTGCTCCATGACATGATCCTACTCCTAGATAATGTCCTCCATGGGGCTGCTAGGTCAAGTTTTCAGGAGACATCCTCTTGAGTTCAAGCTCCCTGGCAGACCACCTTTGTCACACATTGAGGAGCCAGTGTGACAAATAATAAATTTTTTTTATTGTTGCTTTGTAATATAAAATGATTAAATCCATGATTCCATAGTAACGGGCAGTAAAAAAACCCAACTGAATAAGAGGAATGTGACATAACTAAGTCATATTTTAAAACAAGAAGACAAAAGAACGTTCTCTAAAAGCCCTTTCCTATGACATATCCCTTCCACAGCTCCATGTCACAGTGACATTTGTGTAGCCTGCTCTGTGACCAGTGCTAGGGAAGATGGAAACAATTGTACAGACATTGTCATCCACATGCTAACATGGGACTGAAATCTGGAAAAAGTGCACAGTTAAAAAAAAAACCTCTACTGCAGGACATGGATTAAACACTTTCTTTTCTCTCTGGCTGTAATGTCACTGAATGGGACTCCTGAGGCAGGGGTGTTCAAGGCCAGGCTGAGGTGGAGGGAGGGCTTCTTCCAGGCGCAGAGAACATTCTGCACGGCAGGTGGCCTGAGAGGGGAGTACACACACAGTCCCTTGTGCCACTAGACACAGCAGCACTTCCAGTCAGTCCTTTCCAAGGACATAGATGCTGGCAATGGCTACAACAACAGTGTGTAAGATTGAGATGGGACTTCTCACCAAGGAGATACGTGATGAGAAAGTAGGACACCGCTAGGTTTTACTAGAAAAATAATTACTGTTGGGTATGGAACAAGAGTCCCAAGCAGCTGCTGAGTCTCCAGGCAGCTGGACTGATTTTTCCTCAGTCACAAGTTCAACTACTCTATCCTTGCACATGGGAAACCAATAGTGAGTTTCTGAAAACAAAGTTATCCATACTGGTCTTACTGGTGACCTGTCCAGGGTCTTCCATCCACCAAGAATACACCAAGCCAATTAACCAAAAGAGACGTTTGAACAAGATCGTCCTTCCACACCTGGAAGTGAGATCTTCTTCAAATGTCTCCTTCAGGCCCCTCCAGGAAAGGAAAAAGGCATTTTACTACTGACAAGTCCAGGTGATAGAGTTGCACTGGTTGAGGATGCAGCCTGCAACCTCCTCTGTCCTCTCTGAGCTCACTGGCTCAGCATTGCATTTGCCGGGCCTTGCAGCGCCTGCCTGAAGATGAGCTCCTTGAGTTGATCCAGTTTGCTGTCCCTTAAGGCATCCTGAATGGCACTGAAGAAACCAAAGTAGTGCTGGAAGTTGTGCATCATGAGCAGGACACCGGCCAGCAGCTCGTTGGTCACCAGCAGGTGATGGACGTAGGCACGAGTGTGCCTCTGACAGCAGTAACAGCTGCAGCCTTCCAGCAAAGGACCAAAATCATCGTGGTATCTAAGGAAGAAGCAATGGTGGGTAACATCAGAGATAAGAAGATCCATCCAAGCAATAAAGAGTACCCAGTTACCACCTGGCCCTTTGCAGGGACCTGAGCCTTAGAGTCCTGAGGTCCTTAATTCAGATTTGTTGACAACTCAGACCAGCACCACGGGCACAAAGGACTTCAAATATCAGAGATGGTTTGGGTTGGAAGGGACCTTAAAGATCATGCAGCTCCCACACCCTGCCATGGTGTGGGACCATGGCTGCAGAAAGCCCTGGGCTGCTGAAAGCCCCAGGCCCCTCACACCAGAACTCACTTCAGAGCCAAAATGTCACACATTCAAGTCAGAATAACTCTGACTACATCACAGCTAACAGCAGAGAGAGGCCTTATCTGTGCCCTCCCTGGCAGAAAAGCTGCAGTGCAAGACACCTATCACACAGTTTATGAAGGAGAAAGCCAGCAAAACCACAGATTTACTAATCCCACTATTCACAAAGCAGTATTGCACTCTACTGTGAGATGCACCATTTCACAGAGAGACCAAAGCAACACAATTGTGTACTCAGACAGCCTGGAAGTACCTGTGTCAAAGAGAAGGAAGGACAAGTGGTAAGAATGGCCAAAGTTTTTGTGAAGTACCCAGAAATGGAGGAATTGCTCTGCACCTGGCTCAAACTGAGTCAGAGAGTAGAGGGTCTCCATAGTTTAAACAAAATCTAGTATGTCAAGATGACCCAAGTTAGATGTGGACGACCAAAGTGATTCCCAGACCACCTCTGTGAACCTGTGGTCTTTCAGCTGTGACATAATTATGACCACAGAATGTTTGATGGATAAATTATCAGAAAACCCCTGGCTCTAGGTCAGGCAAAAGACGGCGCTTTCAGAGATAGGCTGTTGCCTGATAACAAGCTAGAATGCTTGTTCAAAACTCTCCACTCAGTGTCCAGAAGGACTCTCTTCAACAGCTTCACCTTTTATGAAGTCTCTCATTTAGCTGCTGACCAGCTGCAAATAAATACAGAGGACAAAAGCATCATATTTAAGTGATACAGCTGCAGTACGCTCCTCACAAATTCACATACTTTTTGTCCTTCAGAGATATCTCAAATGGTGTCATTTCTGGGTCAGCTTTGGAGACTTCGTCTTGGTCTTCCTGAGCACCATTCTTCTCCAGGTTCTGGGTCCCATTTTGTGTTAAAACTGATTAAATTAAAAAGATAACAGCCTTAGAATAGGGAGCAAGGGCAGAGCAAGAGTAGCAACCTTAGAGTAGATATTTCTCCTACTTTCTTGCCAACTGAAAATTCCTGCCACAAGTTTCCACCTCTTTCTTCTAGAAAGCAGATATTTTACTTTAATTGCCAGAGGTTAGTTAACATAAATACACTTCTAGATGATCAAAACAGCAAGAGACAAGTGAAAACTAATCAACTAAAACTAATCAAAAGTTAGAGCTGAAACAACAGTATAACTTTTTGCTGCTCTACTGACCTGAATTCTTTATAAAATGTCAAAAGGATTTTGTCTGAACTGCATGCTGAATAGAATGCAATCACCTGAACAAATGGATTTTATTGAGATTTTGTAAGGGTAGGCAGGCAACTCATCTGCATTCAATCATTCTACTTTCCATGCTGTGATCATTCAGAGATTTAGATGCCTCTTGGGTTTTTTTTAAAAAAAACCCTAGAATCCAAAGAGGCTGGTAGCACTAATTCAAAAGAGGTAGGTTGCACATCTGTCTTTTCAGCATCTCTCTGAAAAATAAAGAACCAGCCCATCATTTTGTAGGTTTGTATTTTTAAGTTTGTTCTTAAGGAGAAGGAGATGTGTCTGGAAATATCAATATTATTGTTTGCATCATCCATGCCTACCGTGCTTAATACAGACACAGGACAAAACCACTGCCATTATCCAGAGCCTTATAATTTAAGAATAAAGTGAGACAAGATAAAAAACAACAAACAAAAAGAAGGGTTAAAAAAAGAGCAGCAAGCACAAAGAAACAAGATGTTCTGTTCTATTCAGCTGGCTCTGAATTATCCAGGCATGAAAAGCCACTAGGTTCTACCCAAGAGAAAAAATGTAAAATCTTTCCCTGTATTAAAAACATTTAATAGGCCAAAACAAAACAGCTGCTTGAAACACATTTGATAGGTGCTTTAATAGGTGATACACATTGCCATCTCACAATGTAATGAGTTATGAACAAAGCATACTGGTTTTGATATAAACCTATGAATGCAAGGAGAGAAAAACTGCCCAAATAAATGGGAAACTTCTGACAGCTAGAAAAAAGAACTTCAAAAATATATTACTACAACAGACACATATTCAGTTAATTCTAGAGATTTCTTAACAGGTCCGGCCTTCACTGCAAATGGTAACAGAAAATTTGCCAATGGTGTCAAACCAAAACCCCTCTATTAAGGAGATGTTTGAGAAATATTTAATCATCACATTTTGGCTAATGAGACATTCAAAGGCCTCAAGTTTTACTCAACAGATTTCACACCAGAGTACCCCACCTTCAAAAGCAACACTTGGTAGTAGAATCCCATTTTTTCTAGTGTTCACTGCACTTATTTCAGGAACAAAGCCCTCAAATACAGATTCCTCCCAAGTAAGAATTATGCTTGCCACAAAGTAAAATATAAAAACTATAATGACCACAAAGAAGCCTACCTGTTGTTTCAGGATCTGGATGGCACTCGTAACTGAAAACCAAGGCACAGCCTCGCTCCGTCACTTGGAAGGGAAAGAAGCTCTCAAAAATGTCCACTCCCCTTTCAATGCACTCAAGCACCTCATCTGGTTTGCCTATACCATGAATGATTCTGTAGGAAACACACAGGAAGACAAATCTACAACATTCTGAGTAGAAGCAAGCAGGTACCTGAAGGAAAAGACCTCCAGGTCATGTGCAGCACATACAGCTGATCTCTGCAACTGCTATCAGTCATCACTCAGAATTTCATGTGCTTCCCACTTCCTCACCTCCAACCTATCCAGTACATAACAAGCTTTTCATTATTCTCCCCTTGGAAGACAGCAATAGTCCCTCATTTACTGCAGAAAAACCCCATTCTGTTCACTGTGTTTGAAGTGGTTTGTATGTGATTTCTTTCACATACACATAAATACAATTAGATTCAAAACATCTGTGCCATAGAACAGACATCTTCCTTAATCATGTTTGTGCCCCAGTGAAATAGCAATTCCCAGACACATGGACCCTTTTGCTTGCTAGCTGTTTAGAAGATAGCCTAAAAAGAGTCTCAACGAGACAGCAGTAGATGGCTGGTCAAAGATACAAGTCCTTTAGGTGACAGGCACATTATATTGCACTTGGAAAACTGGGGGAGATTGCACTAATGAAGAACATCATTAGAAAGGGAAAACTTCCTTGCTTTAGTCTTCCCTTCTCTTTGCACTTGACATGCTCAAAGGATTTACCCAAAAACGTGGGCTGTAACATCTCCTGAGACATGGCATTAAGAGTCAGGAAGAGCCTGGCTGGATTGCCATCAATGGTAATAGAGATCCTGCTGGCAGCCAAATTTAATTGGCAGCTTCACCGAGGGTGGGTGAAGTGTAAGACAGGAGAGAGCAGTGCCTGCTCTCCTGCAGGTGCATGGCTGGGCTGAAAGCAGCAGAAGTTAAAGTAGGGCAATGAGCTAAACAGATAATTAGGAAAATACACAGGGGCTGATAAACTAAGTCACAAGGTGCCATTTTTAGTCACTTTTCTAAGTACTCAAATTAAACTGATGAGCACAGAATAAGGATAGGAGAAGTTTATAGCATGAGTGTTTTATGTTTCAGGTTCCCATGACAGGGAGAAAATGATATGCAAAAGTCAAAACAGTAGCTCTGCATATATGATCAAAGCCTTGCTGAAGCTCATCTCTGCACAGGTAAGGACAAACATTTGTTCTTGCAAGGGTTCCTATGCTACTGAAAAGGAAAACAAATCTTATCAAGAGACTTCAGCCCCTTTAGATACACGAAAGGACTCTTCATAAAGAGTACACTCATAAGATATTTTACCATTCCTCAAAAAGCAGCCACTTTTTGAGTTAAGTACAGAAAGCGTTTGTCTTCTAGAGAATTTCATGTTAGGGAAGAACAGGGCTGAAAAACAACTTCTCCAGACAGAATGGCAAGGGTGATTCAGGAGCAAGGACTGCCTGAAATTCACTTGAGGTACTTCCAAGGCCCCCTGGGGCTAACCAGCTCTATTCCTACCAAGAGGTCAGAAACACTTGTCTTAACAAGACAAGCAAACTATTTGATAGATGAAGCAGATGCACTGGGAGCACTGAGGTTAGCTGAGCAGATTGGACTCTAATGCTCCTAGGGGATCTTTTAAGTAGCTCAACCAGACAGGATAGCAAAAACACAGCAAGCCTTCTAATTGTCAGGAAAATTCGAACTCCAGGCACCACTAAGCAAGAACAAGCTGCAACACCAGACACAGTGCTCTTGCATTTAATTTCCTTTTAAACACCATTAGGTCAGAGTAACGCTCTGCTAACAGAGGGAAGCAGGAACACAATGGGGCCTCAGCCATTCTCTTCAGGAAGTGATGAAAAAAGCAACCATATTATTTCTCTAGCAGTTGCTCTGGTAAGAGCAATCCAGTGAGCTCAACCCAATTAAGAAACTCCTACAGTTCTGAACCACTAGCAAATATTAGCACACATTTCAAGAAGTCTTTAGTTACTGTTAGTCAGTTATAAGAATCAAGAAAGCTGCCACTCCAGTCCAGTCCCTGGCATGGGTCTGATGGGCAAAACTAACAACTCAGATATGCAGTAAGTCCCACACTGTCCCAGAAGAGAATATCACCGTTCTGGGCCAGGCTGTACCACCCCGGAGAGTGCACAGGCTCAGTGCCTCAGGCACTAGGACAGAGCTGGCTACCAAGATCATGTAGCAAGCACTGGCTGGTTCTGCCAGCACCCCTCTCTGCCATCATCAAGGTCAGACCAGAGACAACTGGAAAAATGACAGTTTTACTGAGAAGAGGTCCCTGCAAAATATCCTGAAAATATCATTCTTGTTCGAGCTGAACTTCAAGTAAACCATGGCCTCCAAGACCAAATGCAAGTAACCCTGTCGTATCTTACCTGTAACTCTTTCTGTAAAGATGACAAATGTGGAGAATACTCAAACCCACAGCATGAGCAAAGCCTGGGGCCAGTTGCAGCTAAAAACTGAAACAAGTGTTGAAGACTGCAGCCTGACAGTGGTAAAATTTATGCAGCCTGGCACATACAGAGCTGTGCAATACAGCGATTATTTCCTATAGGGAAACTGCACAGCAGTCCGTAGATGCTGCTCATAATAGGACAGATGGATTTCTTGGGATCTTGGGATGTTGCCCACACAACTTACCTTGGTTTATCCTCTGGCAGCTCTGCTGTGACAGAAGCTATCAGTTTCAACTTGGTCTCCTTGGCCATGGTGCTTCCCTGGAAGCCATCTAGCAGAAAGCCACCCACGGGCCGCTTGGCAGTCTCCCTGGCTGATCTAAGCCTCTCTTCCAAGATATCTCCACCTTCAATTGCCCCAAACATTACACTTCCTTGTAGTTCCTGTCCCAGGAGAAAGCTACAAGTGTTAGAACATGCTCTGCCAAAGACATGAAAGACATCTCACAGCCCAGATTTCAGATGCCTGCTCCTTAAGCCCCACATTCCCAGGAACTTGCCAGAACCATGGGGTTTCATCTCATCTAAGACTATTCCCCACACAACTCTCTGAAGTCCATGTGTAAGAAATGGGACTGGTAGAGACAAGATTCTGCTCCTTGCCTTGACACTAACTCACTGAGAATTCTGATGCCACTCTTCCCATCTCCCTACAGAAGGCAGTAAGCACACACCATCTTTGTACATGGCTTTTTATGGATGGGCAATAGACGTGTTAGTGCAAAATGCAAAGCAGGTGCTGTTATCCTGGCTGTCAGACACCAGATCTCACAAGGAATTCCCTTTCAGGAGATACAAATATCAACTCCTGTCACCTGTTTTCCTTTGTAGTGCAGACTCAGTATGTCCCCTTTTCCCAAAAGGGAGGGAAGGTTCAAAGCTGCTGGAAGAAATAAAGAATAGCACTGACTAATTCTATCAAATCCTCTCTCACTTGGAACCAAGGGAACTTCAGAGCAAAAAGATGGGTTTTCCCAATTTGAATTAAAAGATCCCACTTTGCCCATGCATCTAATAATAAGGTAAGTGAAAGAAATGCACCACAGTCCAACAGCAGAAAGAAAAAAAACCTAAAAAGTATTTCTCCTCAATTAGTAGAGGTGAGGGATGATCCTGGTGCAGAAGACAATTTACCAAAGGAAGGAAAACTGTGCTACTGGTTATACCTCACTCTGGACTGTAAGCTGGGCATTCTCTGATACACACATGTGACACAATTTCCTACTAAATCACATCCTGGGGCTGGTCCAGGATGCAGCACAGACCAAGAAGCAGTTGCAGTGCTATTGCCTCAGTATTTTGGGGACCTTACCGGTGATTTTTCTTGCAGCTGAAGGCATATATCCAAGAAGGAAAGTGACCTGTCCACAGACTTCTTGGCTCTTTTTCTACCAGCTTCCCCAGAGATGGTGTCTCCATCAGAGATGCACTGGAACCAGTCTGGCTGGATGGCCCGCTGGATGTCCATGAACTTGGAAGCTGTCATCTCCATGCGCCCTGAGCTTCCCCACAGGGACACCGTCTGTACAGGAAGAACAGGGATGAACAGCAGGTGCAAAGGAGAGCAGATCTTAAAGGTGAAAGGAGAGAAGGAATTGGTCTGGTGAAACACCAGATGATGGAATGATAGCTCATTAGATAAGTGCCCCTGGAGCATGACTCAGATAATCAGCCGACTTGGCACAATGAATGAAAGGACACTCTTTGGTGAAATCACCCCACTCAACACTGACTTCTCCATGTTTAAAAATCTGAGAGAGCAGCTGGCCTCTCATCACACAAGTTAGTGGCAGAATTGGGAAAAAAAAAAGCTTGAATTCCCACCAAACTTATGCTATCATAAAAGTAAGAAAAAGCTTATAAAAAGCAGCAAAGGCTGCAATGGCAAATACAACTCATTAGTCTTCTGTACAAAATGCAAACCCAAAAAACTATTTCCTCTTCTGAGCACTTAACTCATACCACATATGTGAATATATGTGTTTATATAAACCATACAGACTGGGAAGAATACAAAAGCTTGTTAAGCACTCAATCTTAGAACCCCAAGTTATTTTAGGTCCCAAATCCAGCAACTCTAGAAGGCACTGAAATACCCAAACCAGGCAAATGTAAGAAATGGCATGTGCTCATTAGGATTTCACACCCAATCTTCCCTGTCTCTTCACATGCTTCCCATCCTGCCAGCACACATGGGACCCCATCTTCCATCATTATCCCGTGATACCCTCAAAAGAATTTAAAGTAAGACAAAAGTACATGGAGAGAAAGGTTACCTTACCCAAACAGCTGCAGGCTAGCAGATGTCACCATTCAATTCACTAAACATTCAGATTCATAAAATGTTCACATTTCAGCCTATTTTGCAGAATTTGTAATTAACCTGTAAATGCAGCTTGGCCATTGCTTTGGTTGTATTATTGTTAGGCTTGTGACACTGCTGCTCCAAAACTTTAAAGGGGTATTCGAGTAGGTTAAGCAAAAGGCTCAATCCCTTTGGAAGTCAGCTCTTTTCATCTGCAATTCTGTTCATGCTTTTTTAAATGAGAAAGGATTTTTAGCCATCAGAAACAGCATATAGCTTGGAGTTTTATGGACAATTCCTGGGGCCTGAGGGTTTAAACACATTCTCCTAGCCTATGCTAGACAGACAGATTAAGCAGTGCAGTTCTCACGCATACTAATTTGCAAATTGAATTTCATTAGCCGATGCAAAAAATATCAGCACAACAATTTTTTTTTTTTGGACTGGTCCCCACAAAGACCCAAAAGGACTGCACATGTATACCACGTGCCTGTTGTCCGTCCATCCATCCATCCCTTGCTCCTGATTACTTCTGGCCTTATCAGCCAATTTCACCAAATTTGAATAAAAACAGAAGTCTCCAAAGTAATAACATTTTATGCAAATTTCCAACTAAAAAATAGAGCAACTCCAAAAGGAAGGGATCCAAAATTTGTATCTGCAGAATGACTGAAACACAGCAGCTGTATGTTGTTCTGCAGCAGCATGATGTTCAGACTGTACCTGCTGCCTCTTATTGTGAGAACATCAGGGAACAGCTGGTGAAGGCAGGCAAAGTCAGAGCTGTCTGAGCCAAAGGGCAGAGTGTAATCACATCTAGTTACCTTCACTCTGTTCTCGAGAGGATAAAAGCTGTTTTAATAAATAAAATAGCCATGCAGCTTAGAGAGCTGAGCATTATCCTGTGATTATTTAAATCCAGCCAGTGCTAGGCTTTCTGGCACAGAGCTTTCTGTCCCATTGCTTTCAAAAAGCTTTTGTAAGTATTTGTCAGCACAGATCCAGATGCAGAAGGCCTTACAACAAGGTGACAAATATCTTCACCAGCTTATTTAAAAAACCCAAAAAAGTCTGAATCAAATTCCCAACACCCAGGTTTAGATTGCTGGTATCACCTCAAAGCTGCACAATGTGGGACAAGCCTCAGGTAATTCCTTCCCTGCAGAGAGACAGGACTCAGCCTGGATCCCAGCAGCAAGGAATATACACTGATAGCTGTATGGCAGGAGTTATCTTCTGTCACTCAGTGACCTTCCACCAAACGTGGCCATACCCCAACAGGCCTTGGGACTGACTGCATCTGAGCAGGTGCCAGGAGTGGCCACTGCAGCACAAAGCTGTGTCAGGCAGCAGGCAGTGTGTGGATTGCACAGGCAGTGTGTGCGCCTGTGGGGTGGAACAGGCAAATGTCTGCAACACTGTGCACTCCTGGACTGCTGAGCCACCCTCCTGCAACAATTCTCAAGTCTTTTCCCTTTGTGGGCCTGTAGCAGGCTGTAAATAAACACACAGGGGTTCAGATTTACTGATTATCAGTGGCATCAGCATAAGCTTGTACAGCAAATATGCCAAAACACAGGTATTTTCTTTTACTGCCATTTTTACCACTACAGCATGGTAGTCCAGAGCTCTCATTTCTAACTGAATTGCCACTTAACTGCTCAGGAACCATTCAGGGAAAATGCTGCCAAGTAAGAACACGTACAGCTTCATTCAGTTGGAGGTATGAGCATGTACATGACAATCCACTTTGTGCAAAGGTTTATTTTGCTGATCTTGTGGCTGTCTGAGCACACCCACAGAGATGAAGGGAGGAGTGGCAGATTTCTCTTGGGAATTTTAGGTGGACCCTTTCAAGTCTTCACAGCAACTGTACCTTGTTAGTGTTGTAGCCAGAGGGGCAGGGAGTGACTGGGTCATGAAGGGAGCAGTAGAGCACAGCATCTGGCATACCTGAAAACAGAAAGACAGACTCAGAGCAGAGTTTCACGAACCAAAACAAAGCTAATGCAAAGACGTGGCTTGCAGATCTGCAAAAGGGAACAGGGCATTGTCCCCCACACAAGTACATCCATTCTGACAAAGAAAATACTGATCATCTATCTCTTAGCACCGAAGAAGGCAGACTTCTTCCTCAGTTTTACTAACTGCCTGGAGAAGAGTGCAGCAGCAGGACAAACCATGAAAAAATACCCTTTGGTTCTGCAGATTACATAGCTGCTTTGGGATTTATTTTTGTTTCTTCTTGATTAATACTCCACCTATTAAAATTTTCCAGACCCAACATCTGACTCATTTAACTACTCAACTGATAACTGATACACTGGAGACACCTGACATTTGACAAATCCAAACTGAGCAACAACCCCAAGCCTAGAACTTTTAAGAAAGGACAAAGTAGAATCACAGAAGGGTTTGGCTCGGAACAGACCTTAAAGATCATGCCCCATGGGCAGTGACACCTTCCACTAGACCATGTTGCTCAAAGGCCCATCCAACCTGGCCTTGAACATTTCCAGGGAGGAGGCATCCACAACTTCTTTGAGCAACTTGTTTGAATGCCTCACCACCCTCACAGAAAAGGAGAGTGAGAGCACGTATCAACTACACAAATGAGAAATTTATCACCCCTGCCAGACTGGAGGTTTCAAATGTCAGAAAGCTAGGCAGTATGTCTCAGTGACATACAGCCTTCTCTTCAGAGACAGCCACTGAAATTGGGAAAGCCTCCAGGAAGTTTCAGACAAAGACATGTTTCAATTTTTCTTAAAGGAGTAAATTGCTCCGAAGCAGGTGAAGTTTATTGAAAGCGGGGTGCAAACTTCCTTTGGAAAGCCAAACCATAATTTTTTTACATAATGAAATGCATGTCCCAAATTTTTATGTGCTTTTAAAAAAACTAAAATAAACAAAACAAGCTTTGGCAACTCTTTTTTTTTTTCCTTGCAAAATGTGCTAGATTCCATACACAAAGAATCGTCTGTAAAGTATAGAAATTACAGGCACAACATCACTCTGTAGCCTGATTGAAGGATTTTTGGCCATACTAGCAAAAACATACTATTTCAAGTCTTCCCTAGTACCACTTTAAGTGAGAAAACCCCTAAATGTGCGAAGCCTACATCCTTCTGCCTACTGCGCTGCCTGAACATGCTCTAGTGGTATCCACCTGCCTTATCTCTCAGATATACAAGCAAACACTTGTACTTTACCCATAAATTTTGCAGCTCCTTCTTTATACTCTTCCAGGACATCATGAATTTCTGCCCTGCAATCCAGACATAGAAACACATTAACCAAGCAGACAACTGTCTAAAGAGACTGGCGGTTTCATAACTAAGGCTTTTATTTCCATACTTATGCCTTGTCTGACACTGAACTGGTATTTGCCATCCAGCTGTCAGGCAGCAAATCAAGGACAGATTGAATGAAATGCCAGCATCACAGAGCTCAAGAATCACAGCTCACAAGCCGGTGCACTCATAATTCTGTGGCAAAAAAGTAAAGCTTTTACCTGCACTGACCAGTGACCACTGACTTGAAGGGGAGCATGAAACTAGACTGTAACTTTTTGGGTAGCATCACTAATGTGTTCAGGTCATTCAACAACTGCATAAGCTTTTTTATGTTAATCTTTCCTGTCAGTTGCCACTTACCTAACTAGTTTTGAGAGTCACTTGTTGCTCCAGTCTTACCTTAAATGTTTTCGGGTATGGGGTACCTACCACCTCTCTGGGCAGCCTGGTCCAGTGTTTCACCACCCTCATTAAAAGAGATACCCTCCTATAGTTTAAACCCACTATCTCTTATCCTACCACAACAGGCTCTGTTAAAAATCTGTCTCCATCTTGCTTATAATCCCAGTTTAGGTACCAGAAGGCTGGTAAAAGGTCTCTGTGGAGTCTTCTCTTCTCCAGGCTGAACACCCTCAAATCTCTCTGCCTGTTGTTACAGGGAAGATGCTGCAGCCCTCTGATCATCTTTGTGGCGCTCCAAAGGACCCGGTCCAACAGACATACATCTTTCTTACGGTGGGACTCCAGAGCTGAATGCAGCACTCATGGTGGCGCGTCAGTAGAGCAGAGGTGCAGAATCACCTCCCTCGCCCCGCTGCCCATCTCAGGAAGATAACTGTGAAGTCACCACGATGGGTTTGGCCTAAACACGCTAAAAATCACGCAGCCCTCCAGCTCCCTTCCCCTCACCCTTCCCACCCCGCCCCTGCACCTCCCTCGGACGGGGAAGCAGGGTCCCCCCCGGCCCGGGTGCGGTACTCACAGGGCGGGCAGGGCGATGTGCGCCACGCCGGGCACGCCGCGCACCTCCCGCAGCGTGTCGTGGGTGAGGTGCGGCGCCGCGCCGGTCCGCGTGTACAGCAGGCAGCCGGGCAGCGCCAGCGCGCCG
>WEKY01010822.1:122395-153821 GCA_013390045.1 Picathartes gymnocephalus
CAGCGGCTCGGGGGGCGCCGGGGGAGGGACGCTTACCTGGGATCCCGCTTGCTTGGGATCGCGGCACTTAGCACGGCAGGGTCACGATCAGGGATGAGGTTTGCCAGTGCTGTGCGGTTTGCCGCGGTGGGGGGAAGTCCGCGCTGGACTCGAGCGGACGGCGCCGAAGTTGGCAGTGTGAAACTCGGGTTCAGGAAAGGACACGGGAGGTTGGAACAATGTGGTTTTTCCTTAGTCCCTGCCGAGGTTTGGATTGGGTAGCTTGGAACAATGGGCCGAGGCGGAATAACTTGCGCAGTGACATTCAGGGTCAGGTTAGACGGGGCTTTGAGTAGCCTGAGGTGGTTGAAGATCACAGAATCATTAAGGTTGGAAAAAACTTCTGAAATCATCGAGTCCAACCATTAACCTAGCACGAGTATGTTCACCGCTTAACCGTGTTCCCCACTGCCACATCCACAGGTTGGTTGAACGCTTCCAGGGATGGTGGCTCAACCTCTTTTCTGGACAGCCTGTTCCAATGCTTAGTCTACCTTTCAGTGAAGAGATTTTCCTTAATATCCAATCTAAATATTCCATGAGAAAACTTGAAGCTATTCCCCGTTACCCTATCGCTTGTTACTTGGGAGGAGAGACCAATCCCCACCTGGCTACATCCTCCTTTCAGGTGGTTGTAGAGAGTTATAAGTTCACCCCTGAGCCTCCATTTCTCCACACTGAACAATCCCAGTTCTCTCAGCTGCTCCTCTAGACCCTGCAGGAGCTTTGACCTTCTCTGAATACACATTTCAATGTCTTTCCTGAATTTAGGGACCCAGAACTCAACACAGGACTCAAGGCAGCCTCACCAGAGCCAAGTAGAGGGGGACAGTCGATGCCCTGGTCCTGCTGGCAACACTGTTGCTGACACAGGCCAGAACGTCATTGGCCTTGGTGCCCACCTGGGCATACCTGGCTCATGTTCAGCTGCTGTCAGTCAGCACCCCGAGGTCGTTTTCTGCCAGGCAGCTTTCCAGCCACTCTTCCCTCAGCCTGTAGGGTTGCCTGGGGTTGTTGTGGCACAAATGCAGGACCTGGCACTTGACCCTGTTGAACTTCATGCAGTTGGCCTCAGCCCATCAACCCAGCCTGTCCAGACCCTCTGCAGAGCCTTCCTGCCCTCAAGTAGAGCAACACTGCCATCCAACTTGGTGTTATTAAAGATGTCCCTGCTCATGGACTAGATGACCTATAAAGGTCCCTTCCAATCCAAACTCTATGAAGAGTAAGGTATCCTGCTGTCATACATAAAACTGAACACACAAAGCTTGCTGTTGAGCAGTGCTGCAGGTTTTTTGGGCAACTAATACAAGAGATTAACCCCAAAGCACCATGTCCTGCACCTACAACCACCTGACATCAAAAAAAATTAATTCTAGGGTGAGGTTCCCTTTGTTTTGCTTCCTTGGGCACACCCATGCTCCCACCTTCAGCCTGCCTCTTGTGGCAGGTAGGAGAGTGCATCTGCTTCCGCAGGCTGCATCCTGGGCCTCTGGCAGCAGCACAGACAGAAGGAGTTCAGAAATATGGGCTGTTTGGGGCACAGGTGTTACCTGTAAAAACACAGTGATAGGTCAGGATCATTAACATTTCAGAGAGATGAGAAAGGAACAGGAAGTCTCTCAGCCTGGCCATGACAAAAAGCTGATATCAAATTTCATAGTTCCTGGTTGCTGGGCACTAGCTCAGCAAGTCTCCATCCAGCCCCCAGGGGCTGAGTGTTTCCATTCTCTCAGTGTTCTGTAGTCTCTGTGTTTGGCACTAATTGCCAAATGAGTGTTTATTGCCTAATGACTTCTAAGTCCAATTTATCCAATCAAGCAGTCACAGAAATGTGTTTCAAAAGAAATCTATTTCTTATAACAGCCATGCTGTTTTCTGTTATACTCCCACTGATGTTTGCTCTCTGGAGGAGAAATGTGGATATAGGAAGTGTAAAAATTAATATCCTTAGAAATGTTTTCCTTTCTTTAATTAAAGAGAGTGGACCAAGCCTCTGAGTATGCTGTCTCTGCAACTTTTTCCCTTCAAAAGTCAAGGTATCCACAGAGGCCTTGGGGTCCTGTGACAAGTTTGGAAACTGCAGAACGGCTGCAAGTTCATCGTGAGGCCTGTGAGGAAGGTGAGCTAAAATTCTGCTTGCCACAAGCTGCCTAAAATGAACTGTTCTTGATCCAGCTTTGTGGTTGAACAAGCTCTTGCAAAGTTTGAGTTCACAAGAAACAGTTTATAGTAAGATGTCTTTCATCTTATGGAGAGAGACATAAGAAGTATCAATTGCCGGAAGTTCAAGGTAGATCTTAAATGGCATACCTGAGAGAAGGATAAACTCTCTGTCTCCTGGAGATACCAGGTCAAGACATGGATAGGAACTGCCCTTGAAGACACTCTGTATGCTCAAAACCAAGTTAGTGGGCGATAGGAAACCAGGTGAAATTACCTATTTCTGATAGTAGATTAGTTGTGAAAACGGAGTTGCTCTGTGTAAATTTCACATCTATGAATAATGAATGAATAATGATGTGGTTTTGTTTTGATTCCCATGCAAAATTTTCCTCACTAATTAGCTAACTAAATATTTCTTTTGTAAAGCCTGCAGCCAGAAGTGCTTGCTGAAGTTTGAAAGTAAAGCTGTGGTAGATTAAAAAAAAAAAAGGGAAATTATCACCCATCACTGCTAGAAATATGTCTGCAGTGTAAAAAGCTGATAGGAGACAGGATTTTAAAAACTGAGTTAACCATTCTTTTAAGAATCGAAAGTCAGCATTACAGAACAAGACGATGACACATCTTAAGAGCCACCTAAGAGCCACTTCAATCCAGGAAGTCAGCTTTTTCACTTGTAATCATCAAGGGTTCAACTAACAGCATGGAATACACTTATGTGCTTAGACTGCACTGTAGGAATGCATTATACAGCCAGTGGCTCCTCAGGAGCTGTGTTGGCTTTGGTGAAAAGCCTTGTCTTTGGTGGAGAGGTTGCTTACTTTCCTCATGTTTCTTTATTATTTTCATTTGCCCTTCTCTGCCAGGGTTTTCCTTTTCTAGCTACCAATCCCTCAGAATTGTTCCTAGCTCAAATAAAATTCTTTTACCTGGAATCCATTATTACAGTACTTAATGGTAGTAACTACACATAGCCCACTTCGCAAAGAAAGGTATCGATAAGAGAAGTGCCAGAACACTTTTACTCTAGTTACGAGAAGATCACAAATCCCAGTCATAAAAGTAACCCTTCCCCAAGTGGCAAGTTGTTTTCTGCTTTTCTTTCTGTTATCAGATGTATTTCCCTGTTCCTGATCTGGCCTGAGAGATTATGAAAAAAAATAAAAGTGATTTGAAGGACAACAAACATTAGATTTATGTTTTCTTCAAAAAACCCACTGTTTTTAAAAAAAGTTTGAAAAATACTTTATTGCCTTAGAAATACCAGGGAGCATCTTCATTTTGTGTTAGGAGCCACATACTACTCCAGCTAGTAGATATTCGGAGCAGATGCTTGCTCCTGTTCATTGACTGTGTGCCTTACACTGTGTAATGACTCCCACTGGAGTGGCTGCTGAGATCCTGGCTCTTTGTCCTTCCTCACCATCAGCACGGATGGCTGAGGATGGCTCTGCTTCTTGTGGAGCTGCTTCTGATGCCTTGCAGTTTACAGCCCTGTGTCCTGCTTCAGGAGCAGCTTGGCCACCCATGCAGCAAGGCCAGCTGGTTTGTTGAGGCAGCAGACACATGAGCTGACCTTGCTTCTGAGAAGGAACTCTGAAAAAAGAATTGTGTCATTTTTCCACAGAAGAATGGAGGTGCAAACAGTCCATTGAAGGACTTCATACCCAGTTGTTCATTAGGCATTGAGCTCACTGAGGAGTACCACATCCATCATGGTGCAGTCCTGTAGCTGTAGTCTTGACCCTGAGTCCCAGGTGAAGTTTGCCACCTGACAGATTTGTAATTAAACTCACCACATGTTTCTGTGGTACTTGCAAAGGGTTAACCTGTACGCATGATGCAAAAGTCTGTCCAAACAGTGGTTCTTTTGAATTTAGTGTATGACAGCCTTGGCCGTACATGTGGAAACCATCTAAGTGTCTGCAAGTGCAGTGGTAAAACATATAAAAGCTATCTAAATTATGAATTACCTCATGTGAATTCCATCTCCTTGATAAATGCTGTAAAATAATCACATCACAAGTGATCTAAATGCCTGCAGAATCATAGTAAAAATGAGATGCAGAAGAATTAATTTCTGATATACATGACACGGAAAAAGTTTGCCACCTTCTCTTCCTGTTGTTTTACAGATCAAGAAGATAAGAATAGAACTATTAGCTTTATACCATTTTCTGTTGCAGATCAGCTTTCAGTCATTCCTAGCTTGTAATCTAATTATCCCAGACTATTGCTAGTTTACACTTAGCCATGTATTTTTTTTAGCAAGTGAAGTCATCAGTCTCTTTCTTCATGATAGCCCAGGAGCTGCTCAGTAACTGGATGAAGTCCAAACTGCAACTGGAGCTGAGCAATGGAGAAGAGGAAGTTGACTCTGTCCTTCAGGAGGAGCCTTCTGCAGCCCCTCTGAAGTATGAGCACTTTGATGGTGAGAGCACTGCAGAGCAGGTCCTGGTTTCCTCTCTGAGGCTGTGCTGGGGAAGGAGGTCAGGCCTTGTGGTTTGTCAGACTGAGAAGTAACAGTTGTTTTGAGACTAGGACAGTGAGCCTAGTAGAAACAAAATTAAATGTGATGGTTTTTGTTCCCCAGCTCTTGCAGCATCTTGCTGTAGGGCTGCATAAATGCACCTCATAAACATTCAATGTCTCCCTTTGTAAAAGAGAATTTTTTTTCTTTTGTGAACTGGTATTTTTGAGGCCTGTCAAGTTTATACAGCCGTTTGAGATGCTCAGAGGCAAGACAGTAAAAAATAGATGAAACATTGTTACTGCTCTAGCATGTTTAATGGGAGACTGATTAAGACTGTGGGGATAAATGGAGTGCTGTCAGTATGTCCACGTTCATCAGAAATGCATGCACAGTCTGGGGAAGTGATCCCTTTAATTCCATTAGGCTTTGTGATCTGAGACAGAAGGGTTTATTCATTTCAGACTAGCCTGAGATAATCTGAATTTCTCATTTCAGACTTGTGCAGCTATCTGGAAAGTGAAATGGAAAGTTCCTCTGTCCAAAAATACCTTCAGCATCTTTTGCAGAGTGAAGCTGTGAGCTGTGGGATAGCAAAACACCTTAGACTTGAAGAGATCAAGGAAAAAAAAAAGTTTGCAGATCCACGAATAATCATGGAGCTCAGACACAAGCAGGTGAGCAGGCAGGGCAGCTCAGTTAAAAGGAATAAGATGGAGGATTATAGGATTAGAGTAAATGCTCAGTGATACCTCCCCAGTATTCTCTCAGAGCCTGCAATAATCTCTGACTTGGAAGCAACTACCCAAAGATACTGTTCACAGTTCAGCTGAAACTTCACTGCATTTCCATGTGCACATCAGCCATTCAGAAGTAGCTTGCACAGTCAGCTTTTGCTAAAACTGTTCATGTTTTACACCTTTTTCTGAAGACTGACAGGAAGAGCTGCCACAGCAGTCAGTTCTGAGTTTGCTCCCATTAAGGAATATTGGTTTAATTTCACTCTCTCACCTGGAGTGTTTTGCTGGTCAAGAGCAGAATCTCTTCAGTCAGTGCCTGCTACGGATAGGGTTTCTTCTTTAATGTGGAAGGTGGATTGTGACCCACCCTGAGAAGCATGCAGTGAACTTCAAATTCTTCAGCCTTTGGTGTTTGCCTTTACTTTTGCCCATTTCCTCCTTCCCAGGTGAAAGAAAACCGAATGAGGCATCAGAAGGCTTTAGAGCTTCAGAGACAAGAAGAGTCCCTGAAGAAAGCAATTCTGTCTGAGGCCAGGCTCCGAGCACAGGAGGAAGATAGAAGGAAGGCCCTGCAGGCTAAGAAGGAGGAGGAGGAGATCCAGAGGGAGATGGTGAAGCTGCGAAAGGAAATGGCTGAGAAGAAGCACATTGTGGCAAAAGTTTGGAGAATGTAAGAAAGGGGAGGGGAATGTGTGGAGAGATATGAAAACCACTTACCTGCTCCTTTTGTTAAATGTAAGAGCAGTGGTGATCCCAAACAAAACAGCTGTTACTGTCTCTCAACTCTCCCAAAACTTTTAGTTCTTTGTTACCAACATCAGTGGCAGAGTTTTTCCGAGTGGGAAGGTGGGCAAAGAATAGTGTTACCCTCCCCTCAGCCATTACAATATGTGCACTGAATCACAAGGTAGCAGTGAGTTTGCACCACTGTGCATTCTCTCCGTCAACTCTGTCATCACATCCAACCTTGTTAGCATCTAATGCCACATGCAAGCAAGCACACAGAAAAAAATAAAATAAAATAATAGTCTAAGTACACATAAAAAAATAAAATAAAATAATACTCTGTGTTGAAAGTCTAGCACTTGCAATACTTTCCCTACTATGAGAGAATAAAGAGCATTCTTGGCTGAGAATTCTGCAGAGACACCATTTTTTTCTTCTGCTGAGCTTGGATTGTCACAGAGATATCACTTTTAGGGATGCCATTTATTTACTTAGGCAGCCCTGAGATCCTGCATCTTCTTATTCAAGTGCTTTATGAAATATTTACTGAAATCATTTACTGTTTTCTTCTGCCTTCTATATTTAGGAAATGCACTGGACTGTTTAATCTCTGGGACCCCAAAGCATTACAGAGGTGGTTTTTAAGAAGGCCAAGTTAAAATAATCAGCAACTTTCTAAGCTATAGAGGTGGTTCTCTCAGAATTGGCCAAAACCAGAAGGTATTAGATTGTATATCATGATATTAGATCTGTGTGTTTGTTCACTTTGCAGGGAGGAGAAGAAACAAGAAAAAACTCAGAAGCTGTCAATGCAGGAGGTGTCTGCTGCTGTGTCACCACCCCTGGTCCTGAAGAGTGAAGAGCAAGGAGAGGAGAAACAGAGAAAGACTCAAGAGTTGCTGCATAGGATTCACACCAATAAGCAGAGAGTGAGCATCACCTTTTTTTATCTGAGGCTGAGCTACCTGCCCTTGGCTTCCATTTGCAAAACTGAAGTAAAATGACCTGGTTATCCAGAATTGTTTACTTTTTCCAAGACCTCCTGATACCAGGAAAGTAGGAAAGCTGGGCAAAAAGTCTCTTGTAAGACTAGGAGCAAGAAATCCCAAGGTGCCAACCCCAGTGGGCCTGTGCCTCAAGTGTACTCAGTGGGACATTTCACTTAGACTTGTGGAAAAGACATGGCTCTCAAGACAGATGAGACCATAAAAGCTTCTGCAGTCAAGAAATAAGGAGATTGTACAGAGGGGGAAGTGGAGAGAGATTTGTTTTCCCTCAAGGAAGGAAATAAAAGGGGAAAGTGGCAGAAAAAAGGCCTGAGAAGCCCTTATTGTGTGCATGGGAAAGCATTTTAAAGATTGCCTTGCAGACTGTAGTTCAGGAATTGGGAGAGGAAAGAGACATGCTGCAGCCTGGGATGAATTTTGAGCCATGGCTCTGAGAGTTGATGCACACCAGCACATGCACAGTTAACAGTTCCTCAAGGATCCCCTTCCACTGGGTGCAGTAGGATATTCTGCGTTACTGCAACAGCTCTTTCGAGGGAAACGAATAATTCCTAGTAGAAACCTCTTTGTTTTACCTTCATTATTCTGGCACCATGGTCAGCTCTGGGTTAAACATGTATCAAATACTGGCAAAGGGAATAAATTTCCTGAGTACTAGTATGAATGCCATCCATTGCATAATGTTTTAAATTAACAGAGCAGTCATCATCGTTGATGTCTATATATCTACATCTAGGGTTTTTTCAGCAGAAGAATCCTGTCGTTTTTATGGTGATTTTCCTCACAGCTCAATCCATCTGCCCGTCTGCTGGATTTGAGCTTGGCTGCTGTTAAGCAGTACACAGCCTCTCTCCAGCACAGTCTAAGCTGTGAAGATAAGCCTGAATGAAACCACAGAACAATTCAGGACTGGCATAATGTGAGAAGACACAGCTTGGCTGAGCTAAGCAATAGTGACATTTTGATTACTTTCCTAAAGCAGAAAGAAACAGCTAATGCATTGACTTTTTGTAAGTCTCCATTTGAAGATTTCAGTGAGAGAGGAATGCAATTAACACAAGGCATTATGACAAAAGGGTCTTGTGAGGTGACCCACTTGGAGGATCAAAATGAACAGTGTCTGCAGTGACAGGGCTAGAATTATGGGGTAGATTAGATAGCAAATTGCTGCTCTGTACAATGTAAATTACTCCCAAAGGCAGTGAGTCTAATTACACAATAGGGGAAAGGTTTGGTTTCCTGCTGGAACAAGGATGAGCTGAAGCCCTGTCATAAATTCATCCTAGGAAGTGTCTTGATTTTTGTCTAAGTTAAAAAAAAAAATTAAAAAGCAGCACTTATTCACAGACGTGTTCTTACCTGTAGCATCTTAGACATTTTCTAGATTTGAAAATATTTTCCCTGTCTCTAGAAATGCTATGTTCCTCACCCATTTAATTCCTTTACACTTGGTGAACTAAGTGCATTTCACTCCAAAGCATAGAGCCCCTTGATATGGTGTCTCTTTCTAGACCCTTTCAGCTTTTTGTTGAAGACCTGCTTATGCTATGCAATACTTTTTTTTTTATCCTCAATGTAATTTTTGAAAATGAGGATTCTAAAAAGAATCTCAAAAAGGAAAGTTAGAATAGGCAAAGGGCAGAGAGGATCAGTATTTGTGTGACAGGCTGTATCTTGCTCATTCGTTTTCTGAAATTCTCCCATGCAGTGCTTGCAACGACATTTCTCTGCTTGGCTGAAAGTCATTCTAGAGCACAGAATTAAAATGGGAAAAGCCAGAGCCCTTGCTGACTGGAGATGCCAACTGAAGGCCCTGCGAGCTTGGAGAAACTATACTTGGGCCCAGAAAGCAGAGCAGGAGACACAGCAATTGTAAGTTCATCTCCAAGATCAAAACAGGTAGTGACCCTTTACTGTGGAATTCCTCCTACTGCAGCCACACTTGGGCAGAGCAGTGATCAGGAACTCTAAAAGGAGCTTGTCAGTTATGCAGCAGGAAGGAAACAGCAGCTTTTTGAGAAAATTGCTACACTGCCTGTGGTCTGCCAGAGGCATTGTGGCACAGATGAAAAGGAGGACAGATATAAACAAGAGCTTTAGCACTTTCCAGCAAGCCTGTGTCTCAGTCTCTGTAGGTATCTTTCCTAGAAATCTCACCCCGGCTTGCTCTGGACTCCAGAGAATGAGTTGCCAAATTTATTCCTGATTAATATATTTGCTGTTTCAGTAGAAGTATAGTAGAGATCATTGTGGCCAGTGCCTTTCATTAAGGAGGCTGTTGGATAAATTCCCTGTCATCCAGAGAAAACAGTTCCCATCGCAGGTGTCTGGCAGGCTGCAGTGGTAAGACACTGTCACTTCCCCATATGCAGCTGGCCAGGGAACAGGATACCTCTTTTGCAACTATCCTGCATCCCAGAGATGCCACAGGAAATTGCAAAGTGTGAACTAGCGAAACTTAATTCACAATAGCTGGCATCCTGTCTGCCCTCCCACTCCTCCTTGGAGGAACTCTGTACAGCTTCAGTGGGCCTTCAGAGTTAAGCAGCAAAAAGACTCAGGAAATGATGTGACTTCGTGCCTGGGCAGAAGCCTCACTCCTGCCATAACACAAATGCTTTCTCATTCAGGAAAACCCAACTGGCTGTGAAGCACAACCAGCGATGCCTCCTGCGCTGCTGCTTTCTGGCCTGGCAGTGCTGGAGCCGAGCGGAGACAGAAAAGCGAGAGCTGCAGATCAAGAGGGAGCAGACAAAGAGAAAGATGGAACTGCTGTTGGAGGCTGTGTCACTGGGGAAAGGTGGGCACAGGCCACTGGAGGTTAACAAGACCGAGACAGCAGAAGTAAACCATCATCAAGATTTACAGCAAGACAAGGTAAATCCTTCCCATGTAGTGTTGCCTGTTGGCATCTTGGTACTCTTAGAAAGCACTTACTTTATGCAGTCTGAAATAAAGAGTACGTTGTCCCAGAGAAAAAGCTTCTTTCCCAGGGTGACCCCCAAATACCTACCTGCAGCTGTTCAGGAGAGAAGTCTAAGAATCAGAGGCAAATGTGAAGGACGATGGATGAGTTTTAAAAATAATCTCTAGTGCTGCCAAAGAACAACCTTTCATGTACTCTGAGTTGCAATGAGCATCCCACCCCCAGATCACTTTTACTGAGAGATTAGTTACGTATTTGATGCCAGTTTAGACTTAAAAAGAGTAACTTGACTGCATGACAAGAGATATTTTTCATGCCAGTGCAGCTTTCCAGCTTTTAAGTATGAGGTAAAAAAAAAAGGTTGTCCTGGCTGTTTCAGGATAATGCACATCACAAGGAGGTAAGAAAGGAGAATCAAAAGTTGCATCCTTAAATTGTCTTTTGTCAGGTTGGATCCCCACTTCCCTTCTGTCTATAAAACCTGTACCACAGCAGTATCCTGATGTCAGTATTAGAGCTCACACACACATATTACAGGTCAAGCTTTCTGTTTGCTTAAGTGTAGCAAAAGTTGATTTCTTTCAGTGCTTATACTATCCTAGTAGGTCCATATTTTTCTTCTGCTGCACTGGTAAAATTTGTGCTGAAGGAATGGGACTGAATTTAGGGTTTGACCTAGGAATCAGAAAGCAGAGCTTATGATGCCTCTTCAGAGAATGACCATGTGTCAGAAAGATGCAGCCTCATTCCCCACTTTGCACCTGTGTTGTGGTAACATTTATCAAAGCTGGAAAAGAGGCATGAGGAAGCAGCACTTTGTAGACTTTCATCTAAAAGGGGACTGTTCAGTAGATCATCTGTGTAGACCACTTCAATAACTGTTTATAATTTTATTTTCCATCTCAGCGCTGAGTGGGGACAACGCAGTCCAAAAGGGAGTGTGCTAATCCCTGAGAAATGAGCTGGCCCAAGATGTGCTCCCTAACAAAATAGTCAGGATGTATTCCCGTCAAAGTTCTTCCCTAATCAGGATTTCTTCCTCCTGGTGAAATGGCACTCAGTTCCTTAAGAGTTCTTTTCCACAGCCTCCAGTTTGTGCATAATGGGGCCCCTCTGGCCTTACTGGATAAAGATTGCATAGCTGAGATTACCCTACTTCTTAGGCATCTCACTAGATTTGCATTAAACAAAACCACTATGCAGGAAGGGCAGAAGAGTGCTTGGTTTTAATCAGTGCCAAATTTTCCTCATTTCTTTTTGTTTTTTCCCTAGCCAACAGAAACATGCCTCATATGGAAAGAGCCTGATCTGACCAGAGACCAGTCTTGTTGGGATGTTGTTCACACATCTCATTTCTGCAGAAACCCCAAATTTGCCTGGGAGATTACCATAAAACATGCAGCCCTGAGTGCCCAGGACCAGGCTATGTACAGGAATCAAATAGCCACAGTCCTCCAGCAGTTTCAGGCACCCAGTTCAAAGACATCTCCTGCTTATGGCAGCCGTTTTGAGCACCGTCACGCCTTCCAGCAGCGTGTGATTGAGGAGCAGAGGCAGCAGCTTCAGAAACAGCAAGAGCTGATCCTTAAACTGCAGGAAAATCAGAAGCTCAACAGAGATAAAGAAGAGGCAGCAGAAGCTACGGCTGTAACCCAGACATTTAACAATTCTGTTTCTCAAACCAGGGAGGAAAAACAATCCAGATGCAAGAATACCCTTTTGAGGTATATGCCCTCAATAAAGCAGGGTCAGTTAGTCATCATGTCTCATTCCGACTCAAGTTGAGCCAGAATTTGCCAGCCACATTTCAGTCATGCTAGTGCCTTCTGCTGTTCCTCTCAGCTGTGACTTAGCCTCAAGGGAAGTATCAGACTGGCCACAGTTCTCTCTCCTTCTCTCTTTCTGCAGTGGCTCAACATCAAGTAATCCATGCAGGATCCACTTAGAAACAGCAAAACCAGTGTCACCCATAGTAGCAGCAGGGATCTATTTAGTTATGAAAAAAGAGCATGATCCTCCATATTTCAGACCATGCAGCAGCTTGGAACTCAGTTCCTTATACATCATCAGTCCCATTGCAAGCAGAAGAAAGGTGTATCAGGGATAATGCAGCACAATGGAGAGCAAACTACAAGGCCATAGGTGGTAGGTGTGAGATGTAATTTGACCACATTCACTGAAGAATTTCCTTATTTTTTTCTTTCATAGCCCACCTGATTCTCAGGGGCCAGAAAACACAAGGGCAGCAATGCAAGGCAGGAGGCCCTCCAGCTGGCTGACCTCACCTCATCCCATACTGAAAGGTACTGTTCTAGATAGCAAACACCATTCCAGACCACTTTTCTCAACAGCTTGTATGGAAATTTCTGTCCTTGCCTCAGCTTTGCTGGTTGATGATATTATGCAAGTAACATTCTGCACTCTCTTTCCCAGTCTGACAAGTGTTGTGAGAGGAGAGGGTGAGCTGTTTTCCTGTCCAAATCAGGCATCTGTAAAACCTGGGACACTGCAAACCCCTCATATCCACATTTAGTACCCTGCTGTGGCAGTTACTCCTAACACCTGTGGTTGTCTCTGCTGTGACAAGACTCAGAGAAGCTGTACAGGGGTTTTTGCCATCAGTCTTATTCCCTTCGTCATGCATCCAAGTAACACTTAAGCTGGCAAATCATTTTCATCCAACTTTGGCAGAGGTGTTGGGATTTCGAAGGGAATTAAGTGCCTAGCCAAGGTTTTGTGAAACAATAGCCAGGCTGAGGAAGGAACTCCAGATCCTTGCCTTTTGTAAGATATCTCCCCTTCGCTGGCCACACTGGAACAGTATATACACAATAAACATGCAACATAGCCTTTTCATCAGCAAACTAGGATCAGGGTTCTCTTACATCCTTAGGTCAAGTTCTTCTGTATCAATGCAGGGTAGTGCCAGTCTGCATGAAAGGTTGTATGGAATATAATCATTGTGATGTTTCAATAGTTTTGGGATCAACGGACCGTCTTGGCCATGATAGTTGGGCATTAATAGTTGCCTTTCACTACCTGTGTTCAGTTCCAATGCTACCTTGTCCAAGCCATCATTCACCCTGATTTGCCTGAACTCTGTATACCTTAAAGACAACAAGCATATTTTTCAGAGCATCAAGTGCTTGTGTTTAAAGAACACAAAAAAAAATCATTGAAGTTATCACTGAATGCTTTTCCCTTGGCAGAGACTCCTGGGACAGCTGAGAAGAGAAAAGAATCTGAGAAAACGTACTGTGTTCAAAACACTTCAGTGCCTCCCAGTTATTGATTGCTCCAGGCTGTGCTTTGTTTGCAAGTGCAGAGGAACCAAGCACAGGTTCCCAACTCCTCTGCACATTGTATAACAACTTTGCTGATGGTCAGCAAAATCACTGCATTGCAATTTATCTTCCAAAAGAAGCATTAAGCAGTAGTTTCTTACTAGTGGGACCAAGTACCTGTAGGTCACTGTGACAATGATGCTCTCTGTCATGAAATTGCTTTTAAATAAGCAGTTAGAGCTTACTGGAGACCTCAGAGCAATTGCTGCTAAATCATGTGCCCTGAGCTTCAGCCCTCAGTCAGGAAAGGCAGGGACAAACCCTCTGAACACAGCTCCTTTCATAACTGAACCTCATGGCTGTGACTATCAACGAAGGAGGGTGGAGAGAATGTAATTGGCGTGGTCCTGAGTCATCTCACAAACGTTTTTAGGTTCCTTGTTCATGACACTGCCAGCTGTAGGGGGCAGCAGGAAGCAAGTCCCTTTGTGCTGGCACTGCCAGGGCAGTGGGGGCCTGGCATGCATCCTTGTTCACCAAACTTCTGCCATTACGCCATTTCCACTAAGCCTTATGTCCTTTGTTTCTGTAGGGATGGAGGAGAGAGCGATTCAGCGGGCAGAACAGAAAAAGAAAGCAGAAGAAGCCAAACAACGAAAAGCAGAGGAAAAATTGGTAAGGGAAGTGGAAAAGGAAATGAAGTGTCTTTCACATCATTCCAGTTACAAGAAATGCTGATTTAACCCCAGAGTCAGGGACTGAGAAAAGGCCCTTTATCCAAAGCAGGAGTCTTCTGACTTGTGAGAAAGCAAATGTCCATCACACATCAAAGGAAGTAGTTACTGCTGCTTTTGCAGCACCAGCCCTGCTGTATCATAGGCAGACACTTCATCTTGAAGTTGCAGTTCTAGAAGCAGCCTCCCTTACCACCCTGAACACTTTTTTCACACCTACTCCGTGACTGTATCTTGTCTTTGCTGAGAATGGTAAGGGTGGAAGTGCACACAGAGATCCACTTGATGGGACCTGGCAGTGGTGGGGTTCCTCTCCCTGCCTTTCTTCTCTGGTCACATGCAGCTTGAGGACACACAGTCTTACCTAGTAAAAATCTGCATCTTTCTAGCAAATCTCTGCTGAAGAGGGAAGATACTGACAATGTTTGTATAGTTAATACACAAGTTCTGTGATACCCATCCAACAGAGGAGCCTACATCAAGTCAGGGTATTAAACTATTACTGAAAACATTTCTAGTAAATTGCATTAGGATTAGAAAGTGTGATATTCAGTGTCTGAGGAAGGAAATGTTTGGATACCTGTGATGCTGCTTTGCATATGAAAATGAAACTTGTGAGCAGAGCCTAGGGATGCAGAACTGACTTCAGTAATCAAGTTCTCAATAAATTACTTGGTGAATGGTTTACAGTTTTTTTAGAGGAAGAGTGGACAAATACTGTAACTTAGGGCAAAGAAAGGTAAACATGTACAAACACAGAAAAATAGATAAATAGATACAGATATGTATATAGGTAGTGAAAAGAACAGTCCCTCCTCCCGGTCCCTTCCACAGTTCACTCCTGAGCACAGATTGTGTCTAGTATGTCAAACTTCACCTGCTGAAGTTTCAGGTGCTGGTCAATATTAGAGGAATACTAGGGAAGTTTAAAGATCTGTGAAAAAGATCACATGTAACAAATTGAGTTTCACTTTTCTCCATTTCAAGGCCCAGCTGAAGGCTGAAGAAGAAGCACGACAGAGGAAGGAAGCCGAGGAAAAGGAAACACAGCGGGAAAAACGCCGGGATGAGAGAAGGCAGCAGAAGCTGGTGACCAAATACCTCATCTGTTTCTTCTCCTTTTTCAGGGATAGGGAAGAAGATCCATTACCCACTGGTACTCAGTCAGCAACCAGAATAATGTGAACTGAAGGTCTTCATTGGTAGAGCAGAGTTCTACAGCACAGCACCCACAATACAGACTCACAATCTGCCCCTTTTCTGGCAGCGTTAGGGGACAGGCTGTGTCCTAAACATGCTATAAAGTATATGCTGTCTGTCTCCTCAACAGGACTAGAGGTCCCAGCTTCTGGACATTCCCTGCTGAGATACAGCCACATAAGTCCCTCACAGTGGCAGTATGTTCAGTCTACTCTTGACTCCTTCCAGTCTTGTCACCCCTCCAATGTACACAGTGATACCAGTCACAAACACATGATTCAAAAGTAAACGAGCCTGACAGTTATATCAAGGGCACCTTTTCCTCTTGGAGCTAACCTAGGAATAGCTGCACTTCATTATTGTTACTTGGAAATTAGTTGTCCTAATAACCCAAATAGCACGTTTGAAATCCTACAGGAATTTGACCTACAACTAACTATTCTACTTGAATTGTTTTAGAACATTTGACCTTCACCGCTGAGTATCAGTCAAAAGTAGTGTCATACAGTTATGAAATACCCACATCCCTCCCCTACAATTTAGGCTACATTAAGTAGTAGGGCCCACGCATGAACTCAGAATCATTTTTGGACATGTTTTGGACATCAGAGAAGGTTCCTGCTACATCAGCACTTGTGATAGCCACAGGTGACATGTGTGCTACAGAAACTCCAAACTGCAGTGCTGATACATAGCCCAAGGGAGTGTTCAGGAATACCATCATCTCCCAGGAGAAGACAGTTTGCTTTAGGACACAGGTTCTACTACATGGGGTCATGTCTGGTCTGCAGTGCTAAAGATGATGCAGATCCCTATTTCCTGTCAGGTCAGAACCTCCAGCTCCAGTATGGTAATCTATTGTCATTGCTTAATATCCTCTTCATCCTGAGGGAATTAAAACTACTGCTTTTTGTATTGCAGAAAGAACTGGAGAAGCAGAGGAGGCTGGAGAAAGAACAGCAGCTCCAGAAAAAGGCTAGTGATCACTATGAGAAAGTCCTTCTCAGAAAGCTGGGAATAGTGCCATGGAAAAGGCTTAGAGAGCAAGCCAAGGAAAACCTAGTGGTAAGTGCTAAGGGTAAAGGAAATGACTGGTGCCATAGGAGGAAGGGAAAAAGTAGATGCAGCACTTAGCAGAAGCCTTAATAGGCTTTTAGGCCAGGTAGAGATACAAAAAGCAAAAATTCTCCCTGCATACCCTGCCCCGTATTAGTTCTTTAAATCAGACCATCTGACAATAATCATGAAAAGCCATTAAAAACCCGCAGGGATGGCATCCTCATTTATAGCTGATTAAACAGAAAAAAAAATTACAGTTACATGACACGTGCCTGCCAGTTCTCTTTCTCCACTGCAAAGCTTATCAGTGAGATACTGCCAAGCAACTTTAGCTGCAGGAGTTAACCCCAGCCTATCATCAGGGCTTTCCCTCTCTCTGAAGTTGTTGATACAGAGTTGGCCACTGCTAGTGGCAGGACACTACAGGTGATAATCCAACAATCTATTCTATCCTGGCCCTATCCTCAGTGCAGAACAGCAAGTGGCAGCTTCCAAGACCTCAATGCAGGAGTATTGCTAATGAAACATTTCCGCACCTGACTGAGTCAGAGTCCCTTGTCAGGGGGAGACTGATAACACTCAGCCATATCCTGAACATCTAGCCAGAGCCCAGGGCTAAGTTGGAAAGCTTCCATTTAAGTCACTGGAACTGGAGCTACTCGCAGTCCTTCACTAAATGCACACAGGCCTCCAGCTGAGAAGAAGCAGATGGATACAAGCTGTTCTGTATGTCCACCCTGCTGGTCAGCATTATGGACAGGGTTGGACTAAGCTGTTACAGGCCATGCCTCTGCCCTGTTCACAATCAGTTAAACTGAGCATCTCATTCAAAAATGTCTTCTCTAGAAGTGATGCAGCCTGGTAAGAGACAGGTCTTGTTCCTTATGCTGACCCCTCTGTGGGATCCTCTAAGTTACTCCAGCTGTCAGAAATCTGGATTTGGGTGGCCCCAAAAAGCTGAGATGATTTCCTAGTGCAGCCAGTTTTCTGTGGCTTTATACTTAGGTTGTCACCAGTTGAAGTAACCAGCTGCTGTCTCTGCTATCTTCACTCAGGTGGCACAAAGGCACCACTGCTTGGGCCTGCAGAGGAAATGCCTGATGACTTGGCTGCAGGACACCCAGCAGAGTCTCAGGGAGAAGATGTCTTGGGCTGAGGACTTCTATTCCCATATGTTACTGAGATGGGGCTTCAGGAACTGGCTAAAGGTTGGCCTGCACCACAGTGGAGAAATGATACCAAGAGAGCTGGCTGCTGCCACGCTTTCCCTTCACCACAGTGCCAATTCACTCACCTGCAGCACAACCTTTGCAGAGTTATGCTATCCCCATTCCAGCAACATTATTCCCTTTTTCAGAGACCTTCTCTCAGCTCCTCACTCTCTTCCACCCAGAATTTTCTCCTACACACTGTTCCTGTACCATCTATTCCCTCACCCTGCTCCCTTCTGATTTTCCTCCACTCCTGTGCCTCCCTTCGCTGCCACAGTCTCAGCACTGCTTTATTTATTGGGTCAGAGGTTGGGAGAGAAAAGGAGGAAAAAAGCTATTCTCACCTGTTTCTTTGTCCTTCTCCCTAGTACAAGGATTATCTCTCCACTCAGGAGGAGAGAGCAAGTACCTTCCACATAGTCTGCCTCATGAGGAAGTGCTTCTGGGCATGGTTTGATCATATCATGGAGGAAAAAAGGGCCTTATGGGAGAGGCTGAAGATTGCTACTGAACACAGTAACAAGTAAGTGTATGCCCTTACCAGCTGTTCTTTTTACTTTAGTTTAATATACCCTGTAGATTATTTTAGGGACTACGTTTGACAGGTCAGCTGTCACATGAAACAGGTTTCATACTGCTGGTGTTTTGCTTCTGTGATATGCATAGACAACAACAACAGAGGTTTATGCTAAGTTTCCGTGCAGCCTGGAAAAGAAAGTGTAATGGCACCCTTCACAGGGCTTCTAAATCTAAAAAAAAGAAAATACAGTGAAAGCCTAAGTAAGGATAAGTAGCTGAAACTTCCTAAGCTGATTAGCAGATCTGGCCATGCAGCTTCTGCTAAAAGCTGCCTTAGGAAAATCTTTAAGTACAATTATAGCAAGCCAAATGATTGTGTAGGAATTACATAGTACTTTTTTGTCCACAGCAGATGATTTAGTTCACAAATCCAAAGTTGATCAACTAGAAATCCTACTTAAGGAGTCTTTACATTTATGCCATCACCATCCTGACTTGGGAGCAAAAACTAGAGCAGCCAGTTCTACCAATCATGACTGGAGCTGGACACACCCAGTCCACTCCTTGTCCCATAAAATGCATTCTAGCAGGAAGAAAAAATTACTGTCAAAGTTCGGCAGAAAACAGAAGTCTGTTCACCTGCTTCATCATGGAGGCATGGTAGCTGCATGCAGTCATGAACAGGCTGTGCCTGTGCACAGCTCCAACAGGATCTGCAGCATCTTGGAGGAAGAATTAAATTAAATTCACCTCTTATGTGGTAGAGCAAGCCTGTTCTAGCTTGCTGTGTCGGTAAGGTCTGAATAGTGCACAGTTTAACATTAACAAGCCAGCAAACTGGAGGAGCCAGGGGAAAGTCAGACACAGGAAGAGACTGGATTCATTCTACATATGACCTCCTAGCAGGAGCATAATCACCTGTCATTCTTCATTATCTCTTTCCCACTTGCAAAAGGCAGTTCAGACCTTGCCATAACAAACTATTCTTTAGACAGGACTGTGGTTCCCTATTGCTCGTGTGGGAACCCAGGGCAGTGCACCTTTGATGGGGTGATTGAAATCAGGTAAGAATTGGAGCCCATCTGCCTGCATTCCCAAGGGGTTGGTCTGGACCAAATGAGCCCACATTTTTCCTAAAGAAACTTCTTTCAGAGGCCCTGTTTATTCTTCAGAAAACCTCTGTCATCTCTGGAGTGCTAAGCAAACACCAGCTAATGAATCCTGTCAGAGAGAAGAGCAGAATTCTTGGTAGAGAGGAATAGAAAAGGGCAATATGTTCTTTTTCCCCAGCATAATTGACGTATCAATGAAATGGTCTGCACGTAGATGCTTAACGTGTGACAGCCGTGGCTAACAGCAGAAAGGACAAATCCTCAAGATTTGAATTCCCGCCCTCAAATAGAAGTTCTCCTTTGATTGCCTGTTTTGTTATATACACAGCTGCATGTTGTCACTTTGTTCCTTGTGTCCTTAACTTCTTTAAGGAGACTTACCCTGAATGCATTGAAGGCATGGAGGCAGTACCCATTACTGATGAAAAAGGAAAGGGAAAGAGAAGAAAGAAGAAACCAGCTACGCAGGAGAGTAGCTGAAATTCTCCCCAACTTTCAAACATGACAGAAGAGAGTCAGCTGAGATGGGAAGGAGACAAGACCAGTTCTGTTCAGTGCCATCTCCCTGCTGATTGAAACAAGTCCAGGGGGAAGGCTGACCAAGTGCAGAGGGTCTTACAGCCAAAGGCATCTCCCTCTGGTCACTGTTGCTGTAAATGAAGCATAGATGGAAGCTTCTCTCACGGTTTGATGTTGCGCTTGAGGGAGTCATTCCCCTCAAGCTCCTCCTTGAGGAGGACCCCACAAGCCTCTGTAGGGGTGTCTTGGCTGGTGGCTATGAAACCCAGGTAACCAAAGCCTAGCACAGGGTGTGTTTGAGGCCAAGGCCATTTTCCACATGCAGAGCTGCAGCAATGACATGAATCCTCCTCCATCCAAGGAAGCACAGAACTGAACTGCACCTCTTTTTGCCTGAGCAGTAACCCGGTGCTTTTCTGTTCGCAGTACTCTGTAGGGTGACAGCTTGTCCAGAGGGCAGACAGACCTGACAGTCAGCTGACCCCTAGCCACTGCTGTGAGCTTGGCCACCCAGAGCACAGTTTCCAGCTAACTGTGCCAGGAAAGTTTGGATGGGAGGAGGAGTGGGAAGAGCTGTTTATGCAAATGGTATTTGGTAATGATCCAGATCACAGCATTGCATATGAAAAGTCTAAAACGTGGGTTCTTTTGCAAGGGACTGCCTCGTTTGCAGCACTGGCCAGTTCACAAGCACAGTGCTTTGGTTTTGGTACTAAGCAGTGATCCCAAGTTTATGAACTTCAATTGTCTTTTAAACACTTCCAAAGTTGTTTAATATTTCAGGGTGTATTGTGCAAATCTGTCTGGGCTGTTTTACTTGATCCAGTACTTCAAAGAAAAAAAGACAACTCCAAGAAAAAGGCAGATTGTAGCTTTTACAGAAGCTAAAGCTGACATAATTAAAATGAAAGTTTCATACTGCTGTTTAACCTTAACCTGCAGCATAACGCAGACAGGATAATGCCATTCAGGTACAGCATGTCTTAGCAACAACATAAGGCAGGAACCTGGAATCACTTCCCTCTCACAGCCGGATAGGCAAAGCTCTCCAAAAGCATTTGGCAGTACAGGAAGTACTTGAGTAACACCAGAAAGACAACAGTTTACTGTTATCTTGTAGCAGATCACTTGTAAAACCCATATATGCACTGAAAGTTTCCAATAAACCCAACTCTGAAATGAATACAACTCAGCTGTTGGTGCAGATTGTGTCAAGCCAACTGAATGGCACTGGTCAGAAGGCCAGAGCCAGGGACCTAGACCAGCACTAAGTGCTGCAGAAAAAGTGGCGTGGGACAGGGTGGGTGACCAAGCACAGCAGCACACTCCAGAGCTTTAGCATCGGGAACTAGTCCATGTGGACACAGGGATGTGGTCAGAAAGAGGACCCTGCCCGCAAAGCCAGACTATTGGTGCAGGTCTGAAGACAGCTGTCACTCCCAGGTACCTCCCACAGCTATCCTCTGCAACACCCAAACATTCCCCATCTCCCAAAGGTGCGGTGCAGACCTGACCAGCAGCAGGTCAGACGAGCGCAGGGAGCTGAAGGTGCCTGCGTGGAGTGTGGGCGAGCTCAGACCATCTGGCTGCATTACGAGGCAGATTGTGAGAGGAAGCACAAGCTGGGAGAGGCTGGATAACTCGTGGTGCAGGGAAGAGCGGGCACTGCAGAAGGGGAGCGAGCAATTTTGCAGAGGACTGAACCAAACAGGCAGGGAGGAGCAGAGCTGGGGCTGAGCTCCCAGAGTAATGCCCCAGTGCAGCCAGCAGCCACACTTGGTGCTAACAGCAATCCACTTGCTCTTAGTATATTCTTCCCCATTGGAAGTCTCTGCCATGTAGTGCCCAACAAGCTCTGGAACTCCTGAACCAGCCCTTGTGGTCCTCTGTTTCTGCTGGACTTTTCTTCCCTACTGGGGCTTGACAATCAACACAGCAAGGAAGGTCTCTGGCCCACCCTCCACCTGGATTCACAGAGTAAGGACAATAGTGACCCAGAGAACAAAAGGCAAAGACACGTTCTTCCTCATCTGGAAAGAAGGCAGCATTCCAGCAAGCCAGAGACAGGAAATGCTGGAGCTGTAAGGGGAAGAACAGGGGTTTGGAGCAGTAGAGTGGATGTGCCCACATGCAGCCTGGAATTGACCCTAGCAACAGGCTGAGTATTGAATTTACATCTTGCACAGCTAAAAAGGTGCCCCAAACCACTGGGTACTCAGGGGTGTATCCAGTTTACTAAACTGCAGATTCTTTCCCCAGCAATGCACATTTTGTCCTTAAAGCCCACAGCTCCCACTCATCTCAGTGCCCACTCACCATCCATGAAAATAATGCTGCTTATGTGGAGCATAGTTCTCTCCAAAGAACTTGAAGTACAGTCAACACTTTGGAAACTGTCCTTTGCCTCCAATACTCTCACCTTCCAGGATTTCCTTCTATTCCTAGTAGCTTTGAAAGAGTCTCCTGACAAGACACTCTTTGGCTGGACACTTCCAGCAGCAAGAAGCCAAGAGAAGATCCAGGAGATGTGCTTTGACAGCCCTTGCCTACTCCCTGTGCAAGCATGGAGCTCAAGGCTCAGCTACATCCAGCTGGGGGATAGGGAAGATGTTAAGGGATCAGACACATTCATACTGAACGTGGTCTAAATCAAAAGGGAGATGAGAAGCCCCTTGACTTCCCTACTGATCCACACTTGGCTGGAGCAATTCGTACCTCCCTGGCAGAAGCAAGGCTGTGCCAGATGATGCACAGGATACCCCTAAAATCCCTGGCACGATGTTGGTGTTTTGCAAATTGAGGCTCCCACAGGAGGGTGACATGTGAGAGACCTTGTCAGACCAAGGAAACAGCTTCAGCCTGCAGCTGTGCCAGAGCACTCCTCCTGCTCCAGCATTTGGCTAGATGCAGATGTCAATGCCTTAATGCTGGTCATCAGCCCACACTCTCACAGCTCAGGCACACTCCTGCCTGTCAGCTCCTTGCTTTTCTTAGCAAGAGAGGGAGGTAGCTGCACAGCCAGGCTTTCATTCTCCTGCACAAGGATGGGGGGAGGACTTTTACTGCAGTACCACAGCAAATACAGAACCTTAAAGTGATTGCAAACTCCCCATCTTCTACTGACACCCCTGCCCTACAGAGTTCTCACACGGTTTCCCAAAACCCTTAACCACAGAAATACCATCTCCTCATTAAATCTGTGCACCAGTCATTTCAAAGTCCCCCAGGCCCTGCACAAACTGAATCTGAAAGACTGCCTGAAATATTAAACAATTTCCTGTGCTCCCCCAAGTCAGGGAGGGACAACAGTAAGTCTGGGAGGGGTCCACAGACCACTGCAGTGTGATCCACAGCTCACATCTTTGCACACCTGTTATCCATTATGCACACCTGCTCCAGCAGTGCACCTTGGCCTTCCCAGAACAGGAGCTGCCACTCCAGACACAGCCCTGCTCTGCAGGGACAACACAGCAAGCCACATCGAGGAAAAAATAAAAGCTGGGGAGAGACAGAAGTTTGTGTCCCCATCAACAGCACTGGAGTTAACAAAGCTGGTCATGCCTGGGTGTCAAAATCTGACACCGTTCTGCAAACACCAGTCTCATTCAACTAAAACCCTGGTGGAAGGTCCTTGTTGTCAGCAGTGCAAAGTTATTTTCAAACAGACACAGCTGAACAGCAGACAGAAGTACCACCCAGGCAAATCAAGGCTGAGCTCTGGAACCATCAAAGGCACCTGTGATTCTACTCATTGAAAGTCATCTTGGCTTACAGCAGCTGTCCCAAGATACCAACAGAATCAAAGGCTACATCTCTTCCCACTATCTACAAGGAGGATATCCATATCATTTCCAAATATGGCTTAGAAAACGGTTTAAAGTAAGAGATTGTTCCTTTTTGGGGTTCTGGGTGTATTATGTGGGCAGGTGTCAGTGGGAAAGCAAGACACTGGACAAAAAGGCTAGGAACCTGCTCAGATACTGATAATGGATTGCTCATAGCATGAAAGATCCCCATTCAAATTCCTACCATGAGGGAATATCCCTAGTTTCTAGGATGCTGAGAACTGCCAGCAGGTTTCTCTTTCATCTCAGTACCAATAAACCCAAAGGTCAACTTCTGCAGAACTGGAAGAACACTTATTTCCTAAGTTTTCCTTAGCCTGTTGCTCCCTTATTCCCAAGACCAGTTCACAGCTGAATAACTATAAGATGGTGGCAGCTTTTTGGTCATTTGGCTTGCCTGTGTGTGTTGGCATAAATCAAAAGGCTACTCCATAGATAATTTCCATTAATTTATTTTGAATCATTTGATACCCATTTGGAAACACTGAATATGATGCAAAATGGACACAAACATACACACATCAGTCTCTTCAAAAAAGCTCACAAACGTTGCACAAAGTTTCTTCCTAAAGCTCAGGTTAAAAAAAAAAACACCAAAACACAACCAAAAAACACCTTCCAAGGTAGACAGTACTTCCAGAGCTCATCCCTCTTCACATTATCATTAGAGGAATTCCATAGAGACAAGATCTTAGGAGGCTGAATTCCCACACTTCAGAGAGAACCTCACCTGTCTACAGAAAAATTTTTGCTGCACAAACATCCCGGTAGTGGCAAAAAAATAAATCCTAGGTAACTGTAGAATTTTTCACTGAAAGTAATACAGGAAAACACATCCATAATCACACACACTTTCTGCCCTAATGAGGCAATATACATTCATATATAGGAGGAAAAAACCAAGCACATTATTAAGACATTAGGCAGTGAGGCAGTATCCATTTTATCTTCAGAATAAATTTTACAGCAAATGGTTTCATTAAGACACTTGAAAGCAACCTACTTTGAAGGGGAAAAAAAAGCACCATCATAGCATGAAGGCTGAAATCTGATTACGAGTCACAAGCGGCACCAGCTCAGACTCACCAGTGACTTTTGTCATTTGAGGACAAGTTAAATGGAGAAACAGTCAATGTGGGGACCTGTGACTCGCCTACAAAAAAGCACAATGCAAGAATACACAGTTAAAGAGTGCCAAGCCACCACTTAAAGGGTGTATCTAATGGTGCACTGTTCCTACTACAGACACCAAACAGTGGGGTGATGGCATTTGGACACAGAGGGTGTAACACTACAACACCAGAACTCTGGCCCCCTAAGAGCTGCCTGGTTTGCAGAAGTTCACATTATTTGTGAAACAACAAATGCTTCTTAAAAGGTCATGGGTAAAGCAAGATAAACTAACTTCCAAGTCTGGGTGGAAGAACACCAGGGCTGGCTGTTAGCAAACTCCTTCCCTGCCCTTGATCAGCTTTAAGTCCGCTCTTCACATACAGGGAAAACTTTTCAAGAGCCAGCAGGGTACTGTTTTCTGCACTACTAGGCATACAGCTTTATAGGTGAGACACTGGTCCTTGCCTAAAGGCCACACACAACCCACAAGTCCCCTGTGACATGCAGGCTGCTCCCACTGTTCCACCCCACAGGCAGCATGGATCTAAGCAGTTATTAACACAGGGAGCCCAAGGACTGACTCGGTATGCCTAGAATTTAACATTTTTCTACCAGCATGGTACAGGTACCAATACAAAGCTTAGCAAGAAGTTACTCTGGAAAGAAACTGTTCCTGAGCACAGTAGATCACAACAGTTTGCCCTTGCAATAACTGCAAAGGGAGCATTACCCTCCAAGGGTTTCCTGCTAATTCTCAGGGATGCTAAAAGGAGACTTCCCAAGTATGCATCTGAAGGGATTGAAACTCTTCCATCCATTTAGATGCCTTTTAAATATCCTATTCCTTTATGCTTCTCACCTCCCAAGGCATTCACAAAGCACATCCTCTCAGGAAGAAGAGGTAAACAAATGCCATGCTGTTAAAGAGACAGTCACCATTGCTATGCAGATTACAGCCACCTGAACTTCCTATTCACTAAGGAATCAGCACTGCATTTTCCTCCTAGAATAAAACCCCATCATTGCAACCCTTTCGTGCCCTGAATGGTTTCAGGTCCCCCTGGAGCCAGTGCAAAAAACGAAATTTACTTTAGCACTTTGCTCCAACTCTACCGGAGCATGTTTTACTGGTTACATTAGTCTCACGTCCTTTGTTCTGCACTCTAAATTCCATGCTGCCTGGCAGACCAGCACTGAGAGAGTCTCGGTGTAAGCAGTTCAGATTAAACCTCCCAGTCACTAAGAGCTCACTGAGAGACAAGGGACAAGGCTACACTGACAGACAGGCTGCAAAGGTGCAACCAATCTCTGCCTGTGGGAGCAAGTGAGCACCACACTGTCAGCACTACCAGGGAAATGCTCTGCTGTCTCCCGGCCAGAAGTAGCAGGACTCTGAGAAATCACTTAGCCAATTTGTCTGTCCCTGTGTGCTGCATGCACAGGAATCAATCATGAATCCACAGGCTGAACGAGCTCCGGGAGCTTTTGCAGGTTTGAGATGTCTCTACTGCAGGGGTTCATTTAGCCCAGGAGGTCCTTCTGGCTGAATCTTCCTCAATGCCAGCAGCGTAAGATCTAAGAAGATCCTGCTAGCTCACAGCATCCTTTTCTCCAGGGTTGCCAAGGTCAACGTCATCTCAGCAAGCATCACAAAACACGTATGTGCCATGGAAACATTTACAGACAACTCACGTGGAAGGAACTTTGTTTCAACTTGAACTCCTAGGATCAGGCTTCAAGCTCCAAACAGGTCATAAAGGAACACTTTGCACAGTCCAGCTTAGTACCTTTTTATTCACATTAGGGTCAAGAAAGTGGTCAGAACCTCTTACTGTGCTTGGTTAGAGGCAGGAAGCAAAAGAGCTGTTCCTTTACCTCCTTATAAAGAACTTTTCACTAGATGAAAAGGGGCAAGAGGCAATTAGGGAAATTCAGTAACTATACAGCCACATTCCAAATGCAGCTAGTCCTCAATTATCTGCTGGTTATAAAAAGTGCCACTTGAGGAAACTAAACAGTGCAAAGAGGGACACAGTCTATCTTAAACTGGGACACCTCATGAGGAGCACTCAAAACAACTATTGCAAGGATCCCAAGGGACACCCCCTGACCCTGCTTTTTTCTGGCACCATGCACCATCCATCCATTCTTCAAAGCTACTGCACAGCAGCACAGTGAATGTACATCACTTGCCCAACATCCCCCAGCTGCCTGCCACGCCCATGCAGCCAGGGGCAGGCATGACCCGTGCATGCTGCACACATCTGAAAACACCACAGCTGGGACAAAGCTCCTATCTCTGCTTTTGCACATCAGGCCCAACCTGTAGTTCTTGTGCCATGGTCTCCAGCTCTTCTACCCAAACCCTTCCTATTACTGCAGGGCCAACAGCATAAAAAAAGGGCTTAAAACAAAAAGCAACAAAAAAATCCCACCTACGAAATCCAGAAACCACTACCACCAAAACCTTGTTATTTTGGCTGAGGCTCAAGTCCAGGCCATAACACAGTTGCAGGCTGATGAGGAACAAATGGCAGTCTTGCAGAGCACATTTTAACAGGTTCATTCACCTGCCAGTACAGGTCGTCTATCCCAAAAACAAATGCCTGCAACACATCCTCTACCTCTCCCTATGTACCCTAAGGCTGATCTGTTCCCTGGCTTCTTGGCTTGAGAAAACAGATCTACAGTCAGGCAGCTCCACAGTAACTGGGTTGAGAGGAGACGAGATCACTGTGTTAACAGCAACACAACCAGCCAAGATGCTACCTACCAAACATGTTGCTAGCAGAACTGCCTACTCTCCCACAGACTCCCTTCTCCCATAGACAGAGGCAGAAGTTAATTTCCATAAAGCTACAGTAATACCAGACAGACAGCACTCTTGTTTTGCCCTCAGAGTTCGCTGTTATGTGGTGCTTCAAAACGCCTTCCTACTTGGTGTATTTACCTGCTGTCACATGTCACAACCCATAATCAGAGCCAAAACACTTCGAGGGAGATGAGCAAAGCCTTCCAGCCAAAACACACCCATCTTGCAGAAAGAACAATGAGATCTCTTTTCACTCATTCAGACAGACAGGGATGCAATAACAACTTTAGGGGTCAAGAGGTGAAGGGATCTTACAAAGTCCTACAGGAACATAGCTCACAAAGGCACTTAAGAGAAGCATATACACAGCTGGATGGAGTAAGAGATAGTAAAAATAAATAGATGCACCAGAGAGGAAAGCACTGCCCAGTGACTACCCAGACAGTCTCTTTTAGCCAAAGAACCTGGTTTCTGCAGGGGTCCATCTCTTATCTGTATCCAAAGTTCACTCTTCTGACATCTCCAAAATGCCACATGTAGGTACAAACCCAGGGCCTCCTTAACCTTTGCAGGAACCAGTGCACTCTCTGAAGCCCAGCAGCAGGTTCCTCCTGATGCCAGTATCCACATCTAACAAACTCAAGTTCTCAAAATCTTGTGCTCTTCTTGCTGTTCCCCACAGCAGAAAAAGGCAGCGGGCTCCTCCTCTCCCCATCTGCAAATATGGCTTACTGATTTCTGCATCCTATTGCTGGCTGACAGCACGTGAAGAACCATTCCACCTCGGAAAACCTCTGGTGTTGTCGGTGAGGGGATAGGCAGCCCACACACCGACCACGAGGGAAGGTTGTGCAAGGAAGGAGTCCTGGTGGGAGGGGCTGCTCCCCTGCTAAACAAAAGTCAGTGAGCCATGACACAACGCCATCTGCAGAACGAGGGGTGTCACACGATGTCCTCGGCAGAGCGCTGTGGAGGAGAAGACCCCAGGCTCAGGAAGTGGCCCCAGTTGCACAGGAGTCCCCTGTTATACTGGCCAGTGTCTATCACTAACCCGCCCAGCAGCCTGCGCCCGGTGTTGTCCCGCAGAGCCAGCCGAGCTTCCCTCTCAGTCACGTTGTAGCTGATGTTCAACAGCTGGATAAGGAGGATGTATCCCATGCCAGCTGTTACAATGGCACAGTACCATACACAGGTGAACGACAGAGCAGAGCTGGCAGCAGGGAAAAAGATGGGAAGGAAGCCATTTAGTACTGGAGCAGCTGCTTTAAAGTGACTTTCCCTGGTAATCACTATCCTTTCAAATCCCTGTCTACATCTGCCACAGTGATCTCACTTTGCTGCTTTCATCAGATAATCCTTAAAGGCTTTCCCAAAATTAAAGCTTCAGGGCTTACTTAATGAGAGCTTTTACTGCTACCAGAGCTACTCTTGCACATTGCTGTCACACAACCTAGTTGTTTACTCTTCCTTTTGTAAAGGTGCTCGGGCCTTATTTAAGGACCCCAAGACACTTTCACTCTACAAGTCATGAGATGTAGTAGAGTAAGGAAGAGTCACTTGTGTACTAGCCGTACACTGCCCATCTGTGGTACTGCTGGTCTCTGAACTCATGTCCAACAGCTCCCACCACCCTTCCTGCCAGACAGGACACGTTCTCGGCAGATAACCTGGAGGACAGTCACTAGATAAATAGTGAGGAATGAGAGGGAGAGAAACCATGTGGATTCCAGGCTGTCAGACTGTTACTTGCATTGGGGGCAAACACATTTGAAAGTACATCTATACATAACACAATAAATACTTCAAATCCCAGCTCCTTTAATTTTTTCCAAATAAATGGTGAGCTCTCTCCAAGTCTCAGGCTGCCCACCTTGGCAAGAGCAGAGACATATCTTTGTTTTCCAGAGATTTTTTAGGGAGCACTGTGTTCAGGGCTGACAGTCAGCAGAACAAGGAACAGGAGCTAAGCTGCCTGAGCAAGCCTGCTCCCACCCCAGCTCTCTCCCAGACAGACATCTCACCTGTAGTCAGAATAGGCCCCGGGGCAGTAGAACAGTGCCACAAACGGAGTTCGGCCCCTACAGATGGTGTGCAGGGTCAAGGTAATCCCATACACAGAGGTGAGCATGAAGAAGGACAGTGCAAGGATGAAAGCTTGATGGTTCTGCTCCCCTACGCAGCTGTTAATCCTCCAAAAGGAAAGAAAAGATTACTTTGCTTAAAAAAAAAAAAGAAACTGTCTTCTATTGCTTCCCCCTCCCCCAGCTGTCAGAGAACCTGATTTCCAAGGTGCTTCCGGTCAAAACAGGCTAAGAACTTCGAAAAATGTTCAAAGAAGCTTTATAACTTTATACAGAAAAGTTACAAACACCGCTCCTGTAGGGTAACAGCAGCAGACTGTTTGCCTCAAATTTTTAGCAAGGGTAGTATCCTTTGCTGAGACACATTATACCCTACTGCCCCTTGGGTTCCAGCACCATATGCACACCCAAAGGGCAACTTTGGGTTCTCTTGCCCCAGGAGTACTAACGCAACTTAACTGCAGGATTGCTAGTGCTGCACAGACCAAGCCTAAAGAAAAAAAACAAATCCAAGAAAACCCACACCAAAACCAACCCCAAACTGATGAAAAACAGCAGAGAAGTAAAGGCAGTTCTGAAGTATGCTGTAGAAGCCGACAGCTATCAGATCAACCCACTTAGAATAAACAGTTATCCTAACTGTTCTTTTAAATGGTAAATACAAAGCTTTTTGTATTTAAAGAGTGTCATAAGGTCTTGCACATAGCAAAAGCAACTCTATTTTCCAGGAACTGTAAAAAAAGAAGCTTACTTTAAAAAGGAAGAAACTCAGAGGGAGAACACAGGGAGCTTCAGCAGTGCAAAACCTACCAGACACAGTGATGGTCCAGTCTCCTCACACACCTGCCACAAAGCCGGCAGTGCCCTGCTCGGGCTGGCCTGACCAGATGGCATTTAGTGCACCAGTCCTTTTTCACACCTTCTGGCTGCTCAGCTGGCATCCTGCAATAACCTTTAGCCTCCCCATTCACAGCACGACTGCTAGCAGCACCTGAGATGCCATGGAGCCCACTGGAGCTCCCTCTAACACTCTTGTTGGGCAAACCCTGGTGCAATGGCTTCTCGTTGCCTGTTGGGATGGGCAAGTAGCCGGGGTCCTTCTTGGCTCGAGACAGAGCTGCGAGCATAAGAATTAACCCACACGTGAGAGCGACCACTTGGGAATACTCCACGTGGCCCCGGGGAACCACTTCCCGGAGAAACACGTAGTACATATATCCCAAGGAGAAGAGCCCTAGGCTCAAGAAGAAGAGAGTCCGTTCCTTCCTCCGGTGGGTGAGATAGTAATACCACAGCACCACGACGGGCAGGGACGTCAGGATGATGAGCCCCAGCAGGAAGTGCAGGGCGCCAACGTGGAGGAAGACAGGCAGCAAGACGAGCGGCGGCACGAGGCTCACGTTGATCTTCACGGCCCCCGAGAACCAGGGGACCCGCAGCCGGTCCGCGATGGTGTCGGCGATCCTCTCCAGCATTCCCGGGGGCAGGGATTTGCACGTAAGCCACCTGCGAGCGAGGGGAGCACAGCGCCGGCTGAGCTCTCGCCGCCCTGCCCCTGCCCCGTCCCACTCCCGCCTCCCCGTTCCATCTCTCCCGACAACTTTTCCGGGAAGCGGGGCGCGGCTCCCCCGCTCTCAGGGCGGCAGCCCCACGGGTACGCGGCCGCCGGGAGGGCGTCCCGCAGTCGGGCGGTCTCCGGGGGTCGCGGAGCCGCTACCTGTCGCAGCTGTCGTCCAGCTCCTCGCAGTCGCAGCAGCACGCCGCCAGGTGGTTGCGCCGGCCGCGCCGGTCCACGTACTCGCAGCAACAGAGCGGCTCCTCCATCGCCGCCGCCCGCCCCGTCCCTCCCGCGGGGCCGGGAGC
>WEKY01010822.1:162783-177705 GCA_013390045.1 Picathartes gymnocephalus
AAGGCTTTCCCACAGCAGAACTACAAAAGGGTTAAAATTGGAAGGCACCTCAGGTGCTTGTCTCGTCCAAGAACTCTATTCGGGCAGGACTATCTGGAGCTCGTTGCCCAGGACCATGTCCAAGTGGCTTTCCAATACCTCCAAGAAATAAGGGGTCACAACCTCTATGGACAACCTGTTCCACTGCTCAGTCACCCTCAGTAAAAAAAGTGTTTCCTGGTGTTCAGAAGGAATCATCTGTGTTTCAGTTTGTGCCCATCACCTCTAGTCCCATCACTAGGCACCACTGAAATCTGTGGCCTTTGATGGTGAAGGCCTGACTCAGAATTTTTTGTACCTCCCTTCAGATACTTCTAAATTTTAAGATCCCGTAAGCCTTCTCTTTTCTGGGCTGAACATGCCCAGCTCTCAGCCATTTCTCACCTGAGATGCTCCAGTCCCTTTATCATTTTAGTGGCCCTTTGTTAGGCTCTTCACCTCTCATACTGGGGAGCCCAGAAGTGGACACAGAAAGCCTTTAATTGTACCTTTGCACCCCCCATTTCCTAAGAGACGTTAATACTTTTCCCCACAAGTTTTGTGGGAGTTTACAGCCACCTGTAAAGGTAGAAAGCCTCTCATTTAATAAGCATTGAGTCAGTAATGGTGAGACAGCAAGCCACCCTTAGAGATGCTCTGTTAAAACTCCAGACCCACATTCAATTCACTGAATTTTAAACCACAGTCAGAACTCTGACAGACCATAGAGCTGACCTGTCCCTTGCTTTAAAGGGCACCAGACAGACACACCTGTGCACACAGTACCTGCTTTTCAGTTGCTGTTGTAAACTTCCCACAGAGTGGATTGTTAATTGTTACAGTGTACGTCAAAGTCCTCAACTGATTGCCATTGGAGTCTCTATTCCAAGGGGTTGATACAGCATCTAGATGAGAAGTTATGCAAAATATCATATAAAAATTACCTGAAGGGCATTATCTCTTTCCTATCATGTCTTAACAGTTTGAGAACAGCAGTAGAGGGAGAGACAGAAAACAGATTGCAAATAGTTGTGGGGTTTTTCCAGGGAAAACCATACCCATGTAGTCTGCTAATAAACAAAGGTGAGGCTCTGAATAGCTGACCCTAAATCTACTGAAAGGGACTTGAGGGCGGAGAAAAGAATAAGCAATTAAATATGTCATTTCCCATTTGCTTAAAGTTGAACAGATTCACTTAGCATTATCAAAAGCTTTTGCCACTTTGCCTTCCAAGTTGACACTGAATAAATATTACCCTTTTTGACTTAATTTTCTTTTCTTGTGGTCTCAGTGAATAAAATTTACTCATCCAGAAAATTAAAGCCTGAGAGTATCGTTTAGGAGGATGATTTCTGCCTGTACCAGCCATACAAATTTCACTATTTCTGAGACACAATGTAATCAGAAATACCCCACAGAATGCATCAACTTAATATCCTATTCAAAATTCAGGCATTAAGGTGCAGTTTTGTGGTGCACTAAATGAGGTTTTTACTCCAAAATGTACATAGCTAGGGAAACAGTCTAGCTTTAAATGTCCTCTCTCATAGTCAAACTTTAAAGCTTAAAACCTCTTTTAAAGCAAGGAGAGACTTAAAATTCAGCTTAGGCCTGTACTAATCCTCAGAGGAAAAAAATTTTCAGGGTAGTGTGTAACATGGAAAGGAGAAGAGTTTATTACCTACTATACTCCTGGAATTAAGAAACCTCTGCATGAAGTGAGAATTGGTGAAAAGGATTTCAAACATCTTGTCTGCAGTGATGTGGAAAACTCTGTTTATAACAAGTCTCCCATAGAGATCATTGTCAGAGACAGTCTCCTTCACTGCTAAGAAAGACCGAGAGATCCGGTTAAGAACAGTATTATGAAGAACCTTTATAGCATTCTAAGCTTCATTACAGCTGAAATCCTTCCCAAGCTTGCATCAGCATTTGTTTCTTGCTCTCAGAAATCCAGTAATGATAGCAGCAAGTTGTTTGGTAGGTAGGTTGCCTTCAGGAACAAAGTCCAGAGCTGATTTTCAAATATACACCACTACCACCACTTCCCTGTGCAAATTGATAAATTAACATCAAAAGGTCCCATCCCTTTAATTTTGCCTTCAGTATTCTACCAATCCTGCAAGAAACATCGGGGAAAGACAAAGTTAGCATAATTTTCATTAATATGTGTGTCTATTGTACAAAAAGACAAGCAAGAGGGACAGTAAAACCACAACAGATTTCTTCTTGTGGCTAGTTTCAGAATTCTCATTTTAACATTTGTAATACTGGTAATGCCTACAGTCTAAGGGACCAAGCAGACTCCCAAACAGATCTTCCCTCCGTACCCATTGAACAAGAGGCACCCTGCTCCATTTTGCAGTCCCCAAAAATGCACTAAGAGGCTCAAACACCATCACCTATTTCAAAGCCACCAAGCACCCCAGTGGCATTCTGTGGCTGCAGTACTGATCTTTGCTATTTCTGCTTCTTGGTGGTTGCTGGCATGACTCAGCTTTGTGGTTGTCTCAGCCATGCTTGCAAGAGATAAGGGATAGAATTATAATCCTGGAGGGCAAGCAGCTTCCTGTGCCAACCCTGACTCAATCTGTTCATGCTTTAGAAACAAGTCAATCCTAAACTGTAATTACCAACAAGACAAGCAAGCCCCCTCCACCCACACATCACTAAAATGAAACAAGAAGCCAAAAAGCAAATCTTGCAACGGACAGACAAGTCAGGATGGCCAACCTTTCAACTGATACAAATGAATGCTCAGGGCTATGAAAGGTCAGTGCCAGCCACAAATGCAAAGGTAGCCTGAATATCACGTTGTAGTTCATGAGCTGCCTGCAGGCTGAGGTTACAGCACTTAAACGTTGCTGCTCGGCAGCAGTCAGTACTGATAAGGCAAATGCAGCAGCCAAACAACGACAGCAGTCCCCAACGAAACCCAGCTCTGACTGAGCAGACTTCCTCTCTAATGCTGCTCCTGGCCTGCTAGAAGCCTGTTAGAACATCTGCCTCCAAAAAAGCTCTCCTTAATCTCATCAGCCTTCAATGTAGGACCCCAAACACAAAGCATGAGTGCTGTATTTTGTGCTTGCATAAGAGATTGACTTCCTCCCCATGCCCTGTTCTGCTTATGCAATTGTAATTCCACACAATTATGAGATGGGACAGAAAGCAAACACACATTTCAAGAGGCCTATTTAACCAGTCAATACACAGTCATTACATGTAGAATACAAATTCTGCTGTGCTGAAACATTCTGCAGGAAGACAGAGTTTTCATCTTATGTGTTTCCTCTCCCAGCTGAATCTAACTCTAACAAAAGGCAGGCCAAGTGAACTGTGAGTTTGCCCTCATTTAACAAGACCTCAGTATTACAGATCTCTCCTTTCAGAGTGCACTGCCCACATCCTCTCTTTTGCTAACAGACACGAAGTTTCAGGTACTGATGCTGACATCCCCTCTGCCTATGGTGCATCAGCTAGCATGGAATCAGATACCAGGCAATTCAAACCTAGTTAATATGGTTGAGCATTACTCAGCTGGATGTTGACATGCCCAAGGAATCTGCTACCACTTAAAAAAAAATAAAGACCCAGAGACACGATCAAGCCACCAGATAAGCATCAGTTGTGTATGTCTTAGCAAATACAAGATAACACGTTACCTCTGCCCCAGTGAGCTTGAGCTAAGCAACTCAACTTCATGTTCACCTGAAATGCCTAAGGACAGCTACTATTTTTCTGCTGATGCAAGGTAATTTGGTAAGGCAGGGCAACTTGTGATATGCACAAAGCCCATGCTTTATTACCTTATGGTGCAGATCTTGCTAGTGAGCTATATTACTCTGAGTCTGTCCTCTTTCTAGTGAGTCTGAAAAAGAGCACCTACAGGTCTATACAAAATTTCCTGTAAGTTAACTTACCTACACTATCTCTACAGAGTCGTGTCTCTAATAAGGAATAGTCAATGAAGTGCAAAGTGCATGAGCATCTATTGAGAAATACATTTTTACTTACAATCCTTTTCAGCTCCTAGAAGAAACAAAGCTTTTTTCTTAAATGTTGTTACCACAAAAAGCAGTAATTTTCAGAAAATCCAAGCTAAAGCTGCGTTCATATATCAGGCCTATCAGCTATTTTAGATGCTGGGATTCAAACAGCTGTTCTCCAGAAAAACTGGAAACCTTCTGGACAATGGGTCTGAAAGGTGCATTTATGTGTAAATGCTGCTCTGAGTTCCACATCTGTGGAACCAAGCGCTTGACAACTTTCAAGTCACTTCCATCCAGACTGCTCAAAATTTATGGGTAGAAATCCTAGATGAAGCAGCAAGCACAAAGAGTAGCATAGCAATGAATAAGCGTACGCTTTATACACCTACAATTTGAACAGAACAGGCAGCTTTAACCACTTACGTCTGCTAAAAATGACGATGCATATTTGTCTACCGTTTTGTTTGTTTTAACTCACACAGGTAAACTCGTATCTGCCTGTATTTTTCACAAGAGTAGGGCAACATGAAGCATTTTACCTAAGACTGGCTTGGAATGCTCTTTATTAACAAAATGTTTTATGCAAATACAGAGATATCAGTCTAACTCCTTCACTTCCAATGCTGCTCTAAACCCTCAGCAGCATACAATTATCAACATTAACTCTCTTAACCTGAATAAATTTATAGCCAAATTGGAACTGTCTGATAAAAGAACATGAGATTATTCTGACTTTAGGTAAGGATCCCTAGGGAACCAAAAACACAGAAGTAAAAATATTACCCAGAGTGTCCTGGTTCAGCCTAACCACAGCAGGTCTATTCCCTCCCCCACTACTGCCTTGCACTTCATAAGGTCATTTCCATCACTGCAAGGCAAGTGTGAAATAATGTTTGAATATAATACCATTATGCAGAAGTGATGGCAGAGGTTTAAAGACATCTGCAGTGTAAAAAAAAAAAAGAGACAGAAAAGGAGAGGGAGGGGGAAGGGGCAGTATGAAAAACATTATTATTAAAATGCCCATCAACAACCAACAGTAAAAAGCTAAACACATACCACAAGCAAATTAAGAAAGCTGAACCGATAAGAGCAGAGGCTATCGAACAAATTAATAAGACGGCTGATTTTTCCACTCCACAGAGTTGGGGGAAGATCAGCATTTTTAAAAAGTATATATGCAAATCTTGGCACTGTTGAACATTTCTATACCGCTGGGGATGGGGGAAAAACCACACACTGCATGAAAGATATGTAGGTAGGAGCTTTTAACCAAATACACCTGAAATCAAGTGAATAAAACCAATTCCTGGAAGTGAACATGTTCCAGACATCATCTATTTAAAGACTGTATCAGCAGTAATAACGATTTTCAGAGAACTCTCCTATACTTTAAAGACTAAGTACAGAATTAATTCGGGGAGCTACTGAGTACTGTCACAATGCTAGCTTTTTCCAGTTCACAAGATAAAAAAATGCCCGTAACCTTTTGCCTTCAGGTGACTCAAACATATATCCTCCAAACTCCAAAGTAAATTTTGGTTTTTTCCAACAAAATACATCCTTTCAGTATTTCGACTGAAATGCCAACAAGATAACAGAGCTACTCTTCCTTACAGACAGTGCATATCCAAAATTTTGTAACGGGGCAGGGGAGGAGGGGGACAACTAACACAGGGCTGAACCTAATTTCAACTATCCTGTATTTCAAACACTGCATGCCCTCTGTACCACTGTGTGCAAGCAAAGTCAAGCCTCTGCTGTGCCCATCTTACAGCACCATGGTACAGCCAGTTACATTCTCCTGCAGATCACACATCTAAGGTGGTTTTAGTACACACAGAAACAACACAGGAAGTCTGTCATGTTACACAAAGAGCAGAAATGTATGGTCTCCCTGTATACAGTAGAGCCTTCTAGCAGAAAAGACTGTTTTTCCAATATTCCTCCCCCTTCATTCTTTGAAGTATTTCATGCTGCTGAACACACAAACTACCCTATCTACTAAAGAGTCTTGAGGAAATTAAAAAGATCTCTAGGCCTGTGTTGGAAACATGTTCTATGCTTGAATTAAAATCTGTTTTCTGAAATTCAGAATTAAGGCCACAGATATTGATGTTTAGCTTAGCCAAAAGTTTGTCATGGCTCAGGATTTATACTCTGATTTATGAAACTGGACAAAAACACTAAGATGCAGGTCAATAGGCCAGTGGTGCACAGTGCAAAACCCCCCCCATCCCCAAGGTGAAAACTGCTTTGGACAAGGGAATCAATGTTGTGAAGAACAAGAGTCTTGAGCTTGCCGCTCACCTTATTTGCCAGGACACCTCCATGGGCAGCCTGAGTATGAGCCAGAGGACACAAGAGAAATTAATCGCATGGGTAAACCTTTGCCATGTAGGAAAGCTAGTTTCGTTTGCGTGAAGGAATTCACCTTGTAAGAGTGTGGGGCAACTGCAACAGAAAACAGACAGAGAAACAGAAGAAAAAAATTCTAAGCATGAAGATTCTGAGAGAAAATATTAATGCTGTGAGTCTAGAAAATCCTGCTCTGAATAAAAAAAAAGACTAGTCTTGGGGAAGGGAAGAGAAATAAGAAAAGCAGCATGAAGTCAGTTGTCTTTTTATTAAAGAGACACCTCCAGTTTAATGTGCTCTATTTATTCAACATCACTAATGCAGGCATGACAGGGAATATTTACTGCTATTGTTTAGGCAACTAGCAGCAGGAAAGACAACAGGACTACTTTTTAATCAGTTTCACTGGAGACTTTTGCCATAAAAAATAAAATCCAGAGACAGAAGAGAGATGTGGTAATACGAAGATAAGAAAGCTGCAAAATATCTAAAACATCCAAAGGCCAAAACTTCCTGCTGCTCTAAAAGATATACTTGTGAAAGAGTAAATTAATTTGTGGAACTTGTTAAGTGTGTAGGAATATGGCATAAACAAACTGTTTAATTAGGTATATTCACAAAAATGATAATGCCTGATATGCATTGAGTTGAATCTGAACTTGAGCCAACACCGAAGCAGTATGGGGGAGCAACAGCAAAGTTAATTGAATATAAAGTATATCCCCAGGCAAAAATCACAACTTGAAGGCAGTCAATTCAATCCATAACTCTGAAAGCTGTCCTGAACACCTTAATCCCCACATAATGACGCCTGCAAACAACTTCAGTTGTCAACTCTGAAATGACAAGACACAAAATTTCTCAGTGAGATTAACTAAATCCTCAATTTACTAAACTGTTCTATTTCTGCTAACAAGTGATGAAGTAAGTTCTCTTTGCACGTGAAAGAAATATACAGCTGCTACCAAACACAGTACTACTGTTGGGCTTTTCTGTCTTTTATTTGCTCACCACCATATAACCCTGGAACCAATGTAGGTTGTGCACACTTTGCTTTAAAGGCATTTACAGAATCCAAGATTCAGATATTACAGAATATCCACCAAAGTTCAATGAGCTATCCGAACAACTAAAGCCCTTTGGCACAGAAGACTTCCCCAGGGTAAGTGAAAATGTCACCACAGAAAGTGAGAACTTGTCAGGGGCTACTGTGGGACCACAGGACAAGCACCCACAGACCTCAACACAAGTCCTTCATCCAGGCACCTGAGTTTGTTCTATCTTGTACTGGGTAATGAGATACGAGTTTTGAGGTTGGCATATTAGGATCCATTAAGATACTGTTTGCACAGAAAGTGTAATCTGCTGCAAGATAGCCATTAAGGTGTTTCATCTTCAGATCAGATTCAGAATATGCACAATACTCTCCTGAAAGCTGGGAAGTTGTCTTCCCTGGGCTTTTAGTAAGTTTCTCAGCTTACTCCATCAGTAACAATGCAGCCCATAAGCCTTAAGAAAGTAGAAGTGTAAAGAAGGGGGGGAATCTTTCAGAAACTTAAGAACAGCCTGAAATGTTTCCCCGCAGTTTCCAAGAAATGCAAAAAGGAAAGAAACATCTTTGAAATTAACACCACCCCATTGTCAAGCAACTTTCTTTGAAGCTGTTAGCAACTCTACCCACCAAACAAAAGAAAAACCACAACTTGTTTTTATTCTAAACACCCAACAACTTTTTTCCCCCCCAGAAACTAAGACAAAAACATGTTTTTGCTGCAATTCCGTGAAACAAATAAGCAAACAAGTTGTATAAGATCAGAAAGTTTTCTAACTTTCTCCACAAGTGAGATGGAACAACAAAGTCATGTTGTCTTACAGATCCCAACTGTTAAGAGATCTACCTTCTTCACTATCTGAAGCACTGCTCTTCTCTGGAAGATTTTCATTCTCATTAAGGTCCAAGGACTTTTCTAAAGACCTGCTCCTAACTAGCTTAGGAGGTTTTCTTTCTGAAGATGGAAGAGGGCTCTTTATTTGCTTCTCACTTGGGGACTCCTCCACCTGAAACAACCAAGAGAAAGAAAAATATCAGTAATAAGAGACCATTTAAAAAAAACTCAAAAGAGAAAGTTACTTAAAAAAAAAAAAAAAAAAGACAGCCATACAAAGGAAGCCACAAGTTCTACCTGCTCAATTACTACACAGTCAAGCACTAACTTCCCCCTTGTTCCTCTACCCCAGCCAACCTCTCTTCCCTTTATTTAAATATTTTACTAAACCCTGGTAACAAGGAACAGACTTATTTGTATGTACTGGTGGTACCCAGAGCTCCCTTAAACAGGACAGTCCCCTTGCACCCATCTGCACAGTTTGGGCCCCTTCCCTGCTTTGACTTTAGCATTTATAAATTCATTCACCTGACAGAGAATTAATTTGTATTCATCAGGTTAGTTTTTTCCTAACAGTTTAGCAAGGGTCCAACAACCCAGAGGGGAAGCACAATGAAACAGGCAGGGTGCCTTCCTCTTTCAGCAAGATTACATTACCCCAATTACACATCAGAAAAGTTCTTATTTTGTAGGACTCCATCACCCTTTGGAAAAAGAAGTTTTAAAATACTGTCTAGAGCCATCCTACCTATAAAATGTTACTTCTCAGAAACAAAGCAATGGAGTATCATTTACCATCTGCAATATACAAGCAGGAAGGAAATCCCCAAGAACATCAGTCACTGAATCAATGATACAGCTCTTAACCTTAAGCAAGAACTGTCAGCTAAGCATATATGCCATCGTACACTTAAAGAAGTAAATCTCCAGGGTAACTGTATGGTCAAAGTTGGTGTATCTCAAAATGCCACCTAAAAAGCTTGGCTTCCAGCTTTGAATCAGTCTTCATTTTAAACCTCCCCTCAAGGCCCCACTGCTGCCAGCGGAACACCGGGGATCAAGACCAGTGCGTGAAGCATAGTAAATACAATCAGCCCTCCTCAACTGAGTTGTTCTGATTCATCTGCAAAACCATCATCCCTAAAGATTATTCAGCACTGACTCAAGAAAGCAAGAGCATCCACTGCTTGAACAGTCATCATGTACTTCCGGTACTAATTGGTTTTTTTCAAAATACAACCTTGTTACATTTGTGTGCAACCAAGGGCTATTAGGTGGAAGTGGGTGGCTGGAAAACAGACAGGCATGAATCTGACTGCAGTACCAGCAAAAATAATCCTTCAGGGTCAAAAAATTAAAAAGGAAGACTGAATCAGAAAAACAGATCCGGTTACAAATGCTCCTATTGACAGAAGCTGCCATATAAGTTATACTCAGTCACACAATAGGGTCTAGGACAGCAGCAACATTAAACGTCAAAATACTCTACCAATACAGATGGAAGTCAAAAAGGAACTAGTTGGGATAGAATAGCCTAAAAATTGACACACTGAGCATAAAACCAAGGAACTGTCATAGCATTTTGACAACAATCAAGGAACTAAGGAACAAGCGGGATTCCCATCAGCAGCATAAGAGCAGCCCACTATGCCATGAGCAGAACAGGAAAGCCAGGCTCAAGCCAGAAGACAAAAGCAACAGCTCCTTGAAAAAAAACACTTTTCATGATGTTGTGGAAGAAGATATTCAAGCCAGGGCTTTTGTAATAACTGATCAAACTTAATACAGATTTCATGGGGTTTTGCATTGGTTTGCATTTGTTTGGGGTTTTTCCACACTAACGAGTAAAGATTTTAAGATCGGTCAGCTGGAATTAAAGATGTGTAATTTCTTCCCTATTGTACATTTATCTCCTGAGTTAGTCCAGTACTGCTAAGCTCCGTGCAAGGCTTTTTTGGTTTTTAGCCTGTGAACAGCAAGATTTGAGACTGGAAGGCCTCCCTGCAATGGGCAGAGGGAAGATGATGGTTGCAAAAACAGGTAACAACGTGACTCTCACACCCAGACATACTGAGAGGCCGTTGAGCCATGACTGCTGCTCCACAGAGACTTTCCTCTATCAACTACGGACAGCCATTAACAACATTTCTCTCAAGATGGGCCAAATACAAGACCCAACCCCTCCACGATTCAGATCTTTCTCTTGTGAGAGCTTTGGGACTTACTTTGTCTATCAGAGCAGTAAAGGGGAGTTTAAGCCTGTTTCCCTCCAGTCTCTGGAAGGTAGTTAAGTGTGCTTTGTGCCATCACTGTGATGGCTTATGATAAATACATTCTAAGCACTACTGCCTCCTCCTACTGCCCTTGTGGTTCTACAAAATATGCTGCAATCCTGGGGCTGCGGAGAGAGCATGAACATTCTTGAGTAATGCCAAGTGACACATACAGCTAAACAAAACTATTGTGCATTTTAGCTACCCTGAAACAGTAAATGAAACAGTTTAGTTACACACTTATCAGGAGTGCACTTGTACACTATAATTAAAAGACTTTTCAGAGGCAGTTTATTCAAGGCAAAATCCCAGCATTTTTACAGACTAAATCCCCCAGGCATTCTTCCTAACCAAGATGCCCAATTAGATTTAGCACCTGCAAGAGACATCTCTGGGTGTGGTTTCTTTTCCAGGCACAGCAATTACTTTTAAATGGCTTGTTCTTGTGCAAATAAGACAAGTCCAAACTAAGGCTACTTGTGTAGATTTTTAGTTATCCCAAAGAGCCCAAATTCCAGCAGCATCCCCAGTCCTCTCTAACAACTCTCCAAAAATCTTGTTTTATACTACTAGAGTCTCCATGAAGAATACACCCATCACTCAAGTAACTAAGCTTTTAACATCTGAGAAACACCAATACTGTTTGCTGGATATGAGTCTCCAGCCATTAACCTGTATTTCAGCAAAACTATTTAAATAGTATTTAACCTCCAGATCAGTTTTAGCAAGTGATAAAAGCCAGAAGATGTACAGGGCAGTAAAAACTACTAAAATATCCCCTTTCTTCCTCCCTCAAATTCTCCAAAGCAAAACTGGCAATTAGGTACCCAGCCCTAGTCAAGTTTATAAAAAACGCATTAGTGGTTTATTTTCTTTCCCAAGATCTTTGGGATATCTAATAACCAAGAGAAAATATCTGCAACTTTTTAGGACTACAGCTGCACACAGGAGTCCCAGTAACTGTGCTAGACACACTGTGCCCAGCTCAGATATCACTACTAATGCACCAGCCAAACACATTCACGAATTCATACTACGTGAATGAACACTAATGAGGCATTCATACTTGTTTAGTTGTACTAACCCAAGGCATCAAGAATAGCGAGTGTGGGGGTTTCCCTCTTCCTTCTGAAGAATTTCCACAGATTTCAATTAAAAAAAAAAAAAAGGTTTCATATATTCACAACAGCAGACTAACTGACCTTTAAAGGCAAGGATAACAAAGCATAACTACCCTTTAATAAACCTTACGTACAGAAGAGACAGTAATAGGAGATATCTTTTTAAAGACAAATAGCACAAGCAAGAAAGCATTGCAAGCGATAAAGGCATTACTTTCAAAAAGCACTTGGACAAAACTCAAATATGGTGATCTCAGGAACTGGATAAGAAAAACCAGGAAATTTAGTTTTTAAAGGAAAAACAACAAAAAAAAGCAGACCAGGATATAAGCCTCAGCATTCTAGCCAGGCTGTGCAGCCAATTAGTGACAGAGCATTGCTAAAGCTCACACCAACAATATTCTCTTATACAGAATTTCGCTCATTTTCAAATTTAAGAAACATTCTTGACTTCTCAAAGACTACTTTGGAAGTTACAATCTTCATTCATCCTATGCTTACAGATATACAAGTTAAGCAGATATGCTTATCAGCTACAAACAGCAAGAAAGTCTGTGTCAGCACTTACTCCAGGCAACATAGGTCTGTTGAGTGACTCTCCTTCTGTTTGAAGTGTGGGCTCACGAACCAAACCAATCATTTTGGGTAGTTTTTCATCCCTTTCTCCAGAATCACCACAAATGCTGGACCTGTCCAAACCAAAAAGGAAGATATCTTTGGAGATAAAAGCACTGAGAAATCCAAGAAAGCATCTCATGTGATTTTTGCATTGAAAACATGGCTGTTCAGATAACATTAAAAACTACCAACTCATTCTTCCCACATCCAGCTCATTAATATCGAGCCATTTTCCTCACTCCATCCACCTCTCAGAAGATTCAGCTTCTGATCATAATGTTAGTAAAACCAAGCACCAGTGAATCAAAGAGAAAGCGAGTGCAGTGGGAAATGAGGAAACAGATATAGCTTACAACTCATTTGGAAAGAAAATGTTTTAAGAAAGTGTCAGAAAACAATTTTTTTCCTGCATCACTTATTCTGAAGTTGCAAAGTTGTGACTTTTTAAACAGAAAAAACCTGAACTATAATAAAACAAACAAAAAACTAAGCAAACACAAAACAAAAATGAAACCATCAAACAAAGAAAAAAATTAAAAATATTTAATAGAACGTCTTTTGGAGCCTGTAATGAACTCAAGATATTTTTCTCACAAACCTACTAAGAGAACACAGGATTGAAGAGACATAAATTACAGTGTTCAGTTTTGTAGAGTCATGCTTATTTACATAGAGATATATAAAGTGCTGTTATTAGGTTGACACTGGTAGGTCATAAATCAGTTTGCATTTGTTCAAAAAAATCCCAGCAACTCTTAAAAAACCACATCATTATTACCACAATTATTCCAGCTTATTATATTGTTATTCCTGTTTGTTAATTCAAGCTGAGGACAATACAAAAATAAGCTAAGACCTCAGATATCAGGAGAACAAGGCAAAACAAGTATTTCAGTCTCCACAGAGGAGAGGAAGTGTGTGAACCATAATATAGCTCCATTCTATTCAAACCTTCCGAACTGTTGAAGGGCATACAGGTGCTGACTAGGCACCATCATGTGGAAAGGCTGCTATTTAAGCTACCCAATGCTGGTCGCCAAACAGATCTAAGGAGAACAAGGTCTTCCTCTCTCCTCTTCTAAGGGGCCTCAGCTGCACTGCTATGATTTTAGAAAATTCACACGGTTAAGTTTTTATGGACAGTCAGTCTATACAGTTCAGACCTTTGCATCCTCTCACTACACACTTAACCCTCCCGGTAAGGCTACACCATCTCTTTAGAAACAGAGTTTCTAAGAAAGAGGACACTGCTTCTCCCCAGGTGTTTTCAACAGGCTGTAAAGCCTCTGCTTACCGAGACTGCCCGTTGTCCTCAGACGATGAGTGGAAGCTCTCCATCTCCTCGCTGTTCAGGCCCAGCTCAGAGCCATAGCTCTGGTGCACCAGCTGCCAGAATTCCTGCTTGGTCAGCCTCTGAAACAAAGCAAACTAGTCAAGAACCACGGTATGGGACAGTAAGGTACTAGAGGAAAAACAGCAACAAGTTTGAATTACGCCACAGCCTTTAACCTCAATTCTGACAAGGACTGAAAGCATTCAGGTATCGCGTTCCAAGATTGGGTTTCAGCATTTTGGGCAACCGTACTCCTGTCTGCTCCATACTCCCTTTGCTGTTCAACCAATAACTTCAGGCATCAGAAAATCATCATGTTAAGAAAATACACACCTGTAGCCAATACTTCACAGATGACCAACATTTTCACAGATACCTTCAAGGTACCTCCCTGTTGAATTTCACTCAATACAGCACAAGATCAGTAAGTCCCTCTTTGATCCTTAAACTGCTTAATGGATACCTACCTGTTTCCTGAGAATGCTCAGAGTACTTTACAAATTGTGGGAGGCTAGCATTTCAGTCACTACATTGGTGTCTAGGTCAGCCAACTGCCCACTTTGCCAAGGTGGGACAGGAGGTCCTCACTTTGTACCACCAGCACCCTCTTTATGAAAACAGTTGCTTTTCTTCAGGATTACCTTGACTCACCACTAGCTAAGTCTTCTCCTTCTCTACAGTATCTTTACCCTGTTCCATGAATTCCCACAGCTACCGGGACATATATAAGTTCCCTAAAATCATCAGGAAAGCTTGGAGGTGAAAGTAGTATGACACACACATCTCTGCAAAGTAAGCAATGAGTTTCAAAGTCCACCTCGGCTGTAAAGGGCTGGGGAGGGGGCCAAAAAAAAAGAGAAAGGAAATAAAAGGTTTTGGTATTTACCAGAGCTCAGAGAGCAATACTAGCGATCTTAAAACGGGCGACACCGCCCTGGAAAATGTGCCTCGGCCACCATCCATATTGATCAAGGGAACAGGACTGTGCTAATGAGGCAGTAACACAAGTAGTGCTTACTATTTGCATGAAATGATGACATTAAATACCCCTGCATTATTTAAAGGGCCTTTAAATGATCCTCTCCACCCGCTCGCTTCACCTGTAGAGTGTTACAATACCCGCAATTTTAGACTGACACGGAGGAGCTGACCCGCACGCAGGATGTAAACGCGCGCCCGCAGCCGCCCCGGCGCTCCCCGGGCTGCCGGAGCTCCCCGCGCCACGTCCCGCTCCGTGACCCACCTGGCGCGTCCCACCGGCCAGCGCCGCTCCCGGGACAGCCCCGCTCCCGCCGGGAGCCGCCGCCGCCGCGCTGCCACTTCCTG
>WEKY01010822.1:177762-193083 GCA_013390045.1 Picathartes gymnocephalus
CCCGGGACACGGCCAATCTCGGCCGTCGCCGCCGGCCCGGGCCCCATGGGGGTCCCGCCGCCCCCTCACCCCCGCCGCGGGACCCCCGCGCTGCATCGCATCGCACGGGAGGCGCTCCCCCCGAGGGCTGGGGCACACAGCCCGACTCGGGAGACGGGGAAGGGTTTTTCCCTGGGGTCTTTTCCAGCACAACACGGCTTAGGGCTTTTCAGAAAGCAGCTGGCAACAAGCACCCTATTGGCAGAGATCAGTTTCAAGGTATTAAATCCTAGCGAGGGCAAAGTAAACATTAAAACACAAAACACACAGCTATAAAGCAAGGGTCACAGCACCTAATGCCAGCCTCCCTCTGCACGGGAGTTTGTTCTACAGAGCAATGCACTGCTGAAACACGTGCATCCACTTCCAGCTGGCTTTACTTTCCCCAGGCATGTTGTCTTTTGGAGTAATAAACTCATAACCACAAACAACTACCTACAGCTGTTCTTATTAAATGGCCAAAAAACAGACGCCAGGCATTACATGCTTTCAAAATACGACTGAGGTGGATCTTTAGCTAGCACACCTTCCAGGAATCAAAGGCCAGAAACAAAGCCATTTTCATTTCTGTTGCCCAATATTGCCAATGCCTTGATTTCCAGTCATAATGGGACAGAGCTAACGTTGCTAATGAAATTCACTGGTACGTTCTGTCTATAGCTGAATGAGACTGCGCCTTATACACTCAGCTCAATAGTTTGAGGAAAGCAGAGAAGCATTTCAGCTTTATAAAGGAAAGCTGTTTCCTGTTGTTTTGTGAAGCCAATGTTACTGACTTCTGCTTCTAAAACAGGATTCTTGCACTCTGCACAATTATTCCTAGCTCAGCTAGATATAATAAGTTCTTAATGGTCACAAGCCAAGATCAAACAAGACTTGCTTTATTGTATCAGAAAGAGTCAGTTCTGAAAGCAAAGAAGGGCATACATTTTCTGGGTCAGACCTTTGCTTCTGAGAGGATGGCTGAGAGAAGCTCTGAAGCTTGAAAGGCTAAAACTAAACATGAATTACTTTGCTCATTCAAGGTGATGGTCTACATTGGGGTTTTTCCTCAGTTCTCTTTGTATAGAAAAAACAAAGGCAACAAGAAGCAGCTGGGATACACTTTTTTCTTTTCAACCAGAACACAGATCATCAATACTTTGCTTCATGCCAGACAAAGTGGTGTCATGGCACAAGCAATACTATAGAATACCACTGACCAGAAGCAAAGCTGCTGATTTTTACCCACTATGGACAAATGCAGAAATAAGAACAAGACATACAGGTGGACTAAAGAGACAACTCCCACCACACTACACTCCTGCCAGGCAACTCTAGTACAGAACTCTGATTGTTTGCAGAACAGAGGAAGGAAACAGCAAACTCTCCCTCTAATTGCCTGAACATGAAGCTCAGAATCAAACCAAGCCTTCTTTCATCTTAATCTTATTCTACACAAAGGTGCAAATAAACATCTCTTCTTTTCACAACCTTCCCTGAGAAACTGCTGGGGAAGGTAGAACTGCTGTCCTGGGAGATATTTGCCACAAGAATTCAAGCTGATCAGAAATTATGGTCCCTTCTCACACCTCTGGACTTACCTGCTACAATGTCTCCGGAGACAGGTGCAAATCTCTACCCAGCAAAGCATAAGAAGAACAATAGGAAAATAAATCCAACTCTAAGGAAGGACTCATGGGAATTGAGACCAATTAAGTTAAGATCTTGTTCCATTAGAAATAAGGAGCACTGTGTTTGTTTGGGATTTGAATGACCTGCCTAATTACATTTTAATTTGTTCCTTCTCCCTTAAACTTGAGGGACATTTGACACCCATAAAGTTTAGGAAAATAAAGCAAAACTGTAAATGGCACTGCTCTTATTGTCAATAGCAGCCATGAATAAACTTCTTGTACCAATCTAGAAAGCCCACTGCAAAATAGGATTTTTGGCTGATTTTATAAACTGATGTATTATTGAAAGCTACAGTGGATGTGGAAGCAGCTATCTGTTTTATCAAAACCGGTGTCATGTCTCTTCCAGACCTGCATTAATGATTCCTTATTTTCCATGATGCTGGATAATTTAAAAAACAATGGCAAGGTAAAAGCCTACAAGACTCACTCTGCACACATTTTGCAACAGGGACAGGGAAAAAAAAAGTGGAATTTTCCTTCAAAGAAAGAAGTCTTCACATGGACATTTAAAGAACAAAAAGCCTAAGAAAGGCCCATCTTAAAAGGAAAGTACCCATTGACTCGCAGAGGAGCTAAAGTTGAAGGGCACCAAGCACACTGTAGTGTATTCTGGGCAAGGTCTGAAGAAGTTATGAGCCAGAGAATTGTAACTCAGCTAAAGGGGACCAGGAGTCCTGTCAGAACAGTGGTGCAAAGTTAGGGGAAAGCATCTTGATGGATGAAGTAAGTTTGGGCACGGAATAATATGTAACCATTTGCTGGTTTTTTTGCACAGTGCAAGTCACTTCTAATAGAAATGCAGACTTGTCAAAGGACTACTTGTTCAACCACCTAAGACATGCAATACTTGGGAGGTACAAGGCAGAATGGCCACCAGATGGAGATCTGGGAAAGGGTATGAGGCTGACCCACCAAGAAGTTCTGCAGGTGGTAAAAGCTTAAGGTGTATCAGGTAAAGCACACAGGCCACTCCTCAGAGGTGAGACCTCTCAGCACAAAATCTATGCCCAAAAGTGCTGAAGAGGCTAGGGACTGAAAATAACCTCTGCACAGATTTGAAGCAAATGTAATTCCAGTCCCCCAGATACAAATCCTGAAAATTGGGGATTATTCACTGTCAGGTGGTGCAAACCAGCACTGTGACGCCTCTAGGCAGAGTTATACTTCTGATGACAACTTTATTTCATAATTTAACAGTTGAATGTCATCTGCAGGTCTAGCAGATGTGCTCCAGAATATAACCAAGCTAGTCACAGGCTTTAAAACATTTAGCTATTTGCAGAGGAAACATCAAAACCAGCTCCTTTTGGAAATGGATCCAGAGTGAGACTTCTTTTTTTGTCAAAAGCCTTACAAATTCTGATGGCATGCCTTTGATCACTGAAGCCAGCAACACCAAGCTGCACAAACTCAGGCATTGCATACCATGGCAGGGCCTCAGGTGTATGAGGCATTTTCCCAATGTACGCTGTTCCTGACATTGGGGTGGTGGGGAGAGAACAGCAAAACTGCTTGAAAACACCAAGGACTCTATTTCAGTATTACTTCAGTAGACAGCTGCCATTCTAGTGGTGTCAATGGATCCAGCTCCAGCAACTTCAAATTCTACTTTCAACTCCACAGCACCCTTCTATAGCTTGATCTAGTAAGGAATATCATAAAGGAGGCTGACAGGTGACTCAAACACATTCTAGCAGAGAATTAGAAGTCATTATTCTGTTGCAGAAGTAGGAGCTCAACCTAACAAAAATTCTGTTTCAATAATAGTTCCAAACATGCTACATTAAAAAGCCCTACATCACTGCATGACTGTGCTCCATTTTACAACTGAGAACCTCAAGCAGAAATTCTCATAAACAGATTTATCTTTTAACATACTTCAGTGAGATTGCAACCAAGCTAACAGCAAGATCTCACAGAAATAATAAGGATAGTTCCCAAGCTACTCAAATGAACTGGGTTCCTAAAACCTACTGGCATAATTCATCTTATCTTGCAGGCAGTCCACAACTCCTGCTTTCTTACCTATCTTTCGCCTACTACTCTAAAGTGAAAAATTGATCCCAATGTGACACTCATTTCAGCGTCACAGAGAAGAAACACACAAGAAAAACTAATACTGAACAGTACAAACTTGTTACCTCTGTTCCAGGCCTAGAATATATTTGTATACCTGAATGTCCATACATTGACCCTCCAGCACTACAAACTGAATTACGTAAGTGCCGTTTCTGACAAACTCTGCACAATGAAAGAAAGCAAGGTTACTTCCAGTAGCACATTCCAGTCAAAAGGTGACAATACATTGTGGCTGGATTCAAGACAAGATGGTTATGAAGTTACAATTAAATAGTATTTGATTTGAGGGACAAGAGATTTGCAAGAAACATTGGTTTTGCCTTAAATAGCACTTCCCTTTATTTTCACCCATTGTTTTGACAAAAAGTGCGTCTAGTCTGCCCTAAAATTTATCTAACAAATAAACAAAAAAGTGCAGCTACTATGTGTAAGTAGCACAAGAGCTTTAAACCTTTGGGGATCATTGCAGCATTATATATGGATATTTCGGTGTGTAATTGCAACTGTGTTAAAATATTTTAAAAATAAGAGCTATAAACAGGAAGGAATTGGTTTACAAAAATTATCTTTCTTACAGTGATGTTCTGCGAAAGTGTCAGTCCATTTTTATAAGAAGGTAAGCTTAAATATCCACAAATTACAATATAAACCAAGGTAACTATCAGAAGTTGCCAAAATACGTTTCCATATCATACAGCCTGCCTTTGTTGCATATATTCAAGGTCAGCAGAGCTGTAATGAGTTGGTTGGCAAAGGTTCAGCTAACTTATCTGAGAAGGAGTTTTGGCCTTTTTCCTTGAAAGTCTTCACTGAGAAAACCTCTTGCCTTTTTGATCACAAATTAGGTATAGAAAATGTGAAGCAAATGCATATCCATTTAGTAACATATGGTTGAGCTGGTAGTGAAGAGAAGCATGCAACCTATATGCAAAGACAAAATGCTCCTTCAACAGCAGAGTTGTAGGTGGCAGTCTGAGAAGGAAAAGGATGAGAATTTCATCTGTTATCTAAAGGAACCAAAGCAGAACATCCAACTAGAATGCTAAGTCAGAAAGCAAAAGCTAATTTCAAGTCTCTTATTCTCCAAAGGCACATCTGTCTACATTAGAAAAAGATTATTTGGTTGCTTAACCCCAGGTACTGATGTAGACAAGCCTACCTTATCCAGTAACACATTCTGCCACAAACGGAAGATACTGAGGTAGCTTCTGTCTCTTGCACTGAATGACGTGAAGAAAAACTGCAGAAAAAAACAAGGTAAAAAATAAGCTCAAATGTAGCTATTTTCAAGAATCCCAGAATGCTTCCTTGTATCTTGAATATCCCGAGGTTATCAGTAACAGCTTGCCACATTTCACATTCAACAAACCTGGGGTCACATTCCTCACACTCCACGCTTTGTATCACTTTCAGTGAGTATGTTCCCCAATGTCCACACTGTATATGAAGACAGCTGCTGTACTGGCCATGTGACTACCCTTGGTATAAAGAGCTCCTCTTCAACTTAAAAACACACTTAAATTTTCCCCCCCCTTGCAAACAGGAGGTTGAACAAATCAGAAATGCATATGCCTGTTTCTTACAGGCTGCAACTATTTCCATTCTTCTGCCATATATGCCTTTTACTAACATTTTCACTCAAGATCTGAAATTAGAGTAATTAAAACGAGATCAAATTATATGCATCATTTGCAGTATTAAAATCTTTCCCATTGGAAAGTTGGGGGATTTTTAGTAAATAGGTCTATCTTCCTAGTCAATGAAAGTTCATACTGAATAAATGGAGCGGGAACAACCAAATATAAGGAATCACAGTTCCTTCACAAAGAACAACTCCAGGTTCACTGTGGAAAGCTATGCTCTGTTCTTTGCCAAGAATTATTATTTTCAAGGCATTTATAGAAGAACTAATCACAAAGTATATTGCACTTAAGAAGACACTGCATCATGCCTTTCAGTTTTTCAAATACACTCAAAAACTTCATTTCCCAGCCCATGTTCTGGGGTAAATTTCTAAATTTCTCCATTATTTGAAACCCATGATATCACAGCCCTTTTGTTTTCAGTAGTTTTCTTCCAGGAGCACTTGGAATCCAGTGACTTTGATATTTTTCCAATATAAAGAATACACATTCTGAATTCATGCCTTGAATTTTAGTTTTCCTTTGAATAGATGAGACAAACTCTTACTTTCTGGTTACCGTATCAACACCACTAAGGGATTCTGCAATCAAACTGCAGTTGAATTATCAAGGCAGCATGCACAGGGAACAAACCAAAGTCTGTCTTCTAATCCCAATTACATTTAAACATTTGACAGGGGAGTTACTTATGCAAATATAGACTAGAACAAGTGCTGTGTTCTGGACTATATCATTTAGCAAGAACATACTTAAAAACCGATTTTCACCTTCTCTCCTTTTGTTGCTATTTGTATGGCATTTGGAATGAGACGAGCAGTCTTCTCCTTTGTCATGAAAGTGATATCCTTCAAAGCAATAGAAATCTAAGCAGAAACACATTTAATAAGATATATTAAAAACAACTTATGAGTAAGAAGTTACAGAACATGCAAGAGGAACTCAAACTAACCCCAGACCATGGGATGCAATTCAGGTGAGATCACAAAGGCAATTACTGTCTCCACTTGCTGCTTTAACAGCAAGCATTTCAAAGTAGAAGCCAAGGTGACTTAAGAGTCATCTCCTCTTCTTTTACGTTAAGACTAGGGAAGTAAGTGGTTCTTCTTTTCTTCCACTCCTCCAGCCACAAGCCACAGTCCCAAACAAACACAAATCACAGATCTGAAAGTCAATCCCAATCAGAATGCTACACATAAAGCAGGACATAGATGAGACAGATCAGATAACAGACTGTGTTCAATCACAGAAGTTTACAGTATAGTCCATTTTCAGAATTTTATTTTCAGTCTAGTCACTGCAAGAAATTCTTCCTGCCTAGGCACATTTGACTTGTATATTAGTAGCTGAAATGTTTAGAAGAACATGGTCTGACTGGCTGCAAGAAGCCATTTCCATCCAGCCTACCCCCTCTTCTCTTGAATATAAGGCTGTGCTGCCATTCATCTTAGAAAAAGGAGGAACATACAGCTCTGTCTTGTTTTTGCCTGCGTGAGCAGAAGATTCTCCACTTACTCCCTCTCTCTTTGCAACAACACAGCCTGCTAATGAGGTCCCAAACTTGGCTCTACCATTGTAGCTGATGAGCTCAGATTGCCTAAAGGTACTGCTGAAGATATCACTCTGCCAGACAGGCAGAAATAGGTTACCAGGATGTATGCTATGTTTGGGCTAAAAAAAAAAAAAAAAAACAAAAAAAACCACAGTCTTTGCAATTATACCCTTGAATATATAAACTGTTCAAAGGGTTTGTTTTTTCAGTAATTTCACATGTAAAATACAAAATATTCAATCATCAAATCCATCTGACGAAAGTAAGCTTGGTTTTCAGGTAAGTATTTCTACAGCTCCTCATGGTCTTAAATACACAAGCTATTTGTTGTTTGTCCTGTGTATTTCAGAGCACTCAAATGTGAGATACTAACTTAAATTATGAGCAGTCTCACAGTTCACAGAACATTTTGACACATCCATCCCCTGTTTGCTTAGGTTATCTTCCCTTTCTTATTCACTGCTTCATGCAAGTTCTACAGCAGATGCAACAACTGTTTGAATGAAAAATTTTAATTCAATAACCTGATCTGACAGAAATAAAAGGCCAATATATCTACCTTTGCTCATACTGTTCAAAAGCCACAGAACACAATACGAGAACTTCCAGAAATCATTTATCAATTCCCTTCAGCTGTTCTTAGAGGCTGATATTTACATGTAAGGCTAAGTCAAGTAAGGTTCAATGCTGGGGAGTTCTTGAATAGGGCAATACCGCATACCATGTCATGTCTCAGGACTTACAGTAGAAGATTATGTGTTACACTCCTTCATAGGACAACTCTGCACGGTAAGGAAAGGCTAACTGTCATCCAGAAATGTAAAGAGCCAGCTTTAGCCAATTCCTAAAATCCTTATGCTGAATGACTGACTGAGCAGGCTTACTTCAGCATTCAGATGCCTCCACTGCTACTCTTACTTTACAGAGAAAGGATCTGCATTTCCACTCAGGGATGCAGGCTCTTTCTTCACAGTCCAGAGTCAGTAATGTATGAGATTGACAGGATGAGGTTTGAGAGACTCTAATCCTATACTCTGATGGGATAGGACAAAGAAAAGGTGGGATTCAAGCGAGCTAAGGGATCTGACCGTGGTCTCCCATCGGAAAATGTTGCTGTGGAAGCAGAGCCAGTTTTCAGAGAGATACAGGCGTCCTTGCAGCAGGATATCCTTCTGGAGTGCACAGGCGTAATCTGTGTACAGAGAGCAAGAGCACGTTACTCACCACCGTTGACCCAAACCTGTTAACTAAAATGACATGGGGTATTAAAGTACAATAAAAAGCCATTTCTTCCACTCTTAAGAAGTCTACAAAGGCAGACTTGTACTGGCTTGCATCCAGACCACTGTTCTGGGAACAGCCCAAAGCCAGTGGTGAGGGTACACCCCTGTGAGGACAGCACTCCATCTATCAATCCCTGTGAACTACCTTAGGTTTTCAGGGAACAGGTGTCAGGCAAGACCAGGAGTACATGGGAGAAGTATTCATTAGTCAAACTTAAATGCACCTAAACAACAGAATACACAAATATTTTATAGTACAACAACTCCTACATAACAGTAGTTCATATGTTATAGTAAGATAATGGTTTTCCACTAAACAGATCCTATCACTAGCTAAAACTATCTGCAGAGTGAGACACTAACAGGCAGCTTGCAGCTATCCAGTTCTTGAGGCAGGGGATATTTCCTGAAGTTGGCTGTCATTTTTATGATACTGTCTCTGACTGAAACATCCCTATTGAGAAACAGATTGCATCTACAATGCAATTACCCATCATCAGATACCTGCTAATTAAGAACAAGTGCAGAGGATTTAGTCACACTTTTTAAAAATCTCAGAGAGCTTTCCCAATTTCAGAGCCTGAAGATTCCAACAAAAGGAATTTTTAGAAGTACTGCTGCTAGATAATTAAGACTGACCTCTTTTGGGAGCTCCAACCTAAAGAAGTCTACCTGATGTATAGAAAATACACAGAATGTATATATTGATGCAATATGTTAGGGATTTTACCCTTAGAGCTATCAAATAGGTTTGTATCTGGTATTTTCTGAGCCAGAATTTTGATTTTGTGTACCATGAGAAGATAATAAATACAGCTCTTATTCAAATATCAAGAAGTTCAGGAGTCCCCAACATCCTAACTTCAAGCTCTGTTTGCATTTACAGAAGCTTTTATTACGATTTTTAAAATTCTCTAGCATTCTCCCCCTCAAATAATGAAGTGGAAATAAAGTCTCTTGTGAAAAGAATGAAGCATGTATACAAGCTGTTGGAGACATAACTACAAATAGAACTACATAAACCTAAATCTAAACAAGTAAGTTGTAAGTGCATGTTTAAGAACAGTCAGATACCAAAATGCTGAGAGAGGAAGGCAACAGGAGTTTGAGGTTAAGGTTTTGAGGAAAGCATTACTATGAGGCTTGCATCTGATTTAAGAGAGAGATTCAGACCTGTAAAGGTCATCACTGGGCAAGTGATGAGCAACCACTCTGACCTACCTACACAAAAGAGAATATAAAAAACAAAAGGAAGAGATTAGCATTTCTCCTTTTAAATTTTCAGAACCAGCAACTTAATATGTTGATGGAAAACAACATTTTCAGGCAAATTATAATGGCACTCCTTAAAGCTCCCATTTTGACAGTCTAAGTAACTCCTTTCATTTTAAGAAAGTAATATTTTATATAATCTTTACATACAGTGCTCATCACAGTGGAATAGTTGCTTATTTTTAACAGCTGATTTAAGAACAGAAGTTTCATTAAAGTAACAATTCTTTTAATGAACAGCAGCAAGCTGTTCATCAATGGCTTCCTGGAGCACTATAAAGCCTGTACCAAGTTTCTCTGCACCAAAGCAGAGGAAGAGCTCCTTGTCTGGAGGATGCAAAAAGTCCTTTAAAGGAAGCACTGTTTTTTATGGGGTAGAAAAAATTTAAATAAAGGAGTGGCTTTGTTTCTGATGAAACAGATAGATTTTGTATTAGGTTAATCTCATTCTCTAAATCCTAGGCAGTCTCTTCTTTGAAATCGTGCTTCAGAGTTTGCTCCATGGCTTTCTGCATCAATCAAGTGTAAGGAGAAACATCAAAACAGTGCTTTGAAGTAATAGCCTTTCCTTCTGTTTTACATCCCTACTGAGGTATTTTAAAAATGCAGAAGGCATTTCAGAGGATAACTGCCTCCTGAAGCTGGAAAAAGACACAGCCTCAGAGCTGTTGCTTGCATACTGCAGGCATACACTAAGAGCCTCTCAACATTCACTTCCTTAAAAGTTGCGTAAAATGAGAGATGATGATTTAAACAGTCACAATGCCACTTTTGTATGAAAATATACAGTGTATTTGTTACACAAATACAACACAGGCAGGTGATAAAGGAGGGAATAAGGTGCATCACTATGCAAAGGAGGTAGGCTTACATGCTAGCCTTCTTTGGATTCTGCAGTGAAGTGAAACAGAGTTGGAAAAGGAACATTTCAGTGCTGAAAAGAGTCATGCATCATAGTTTGATATTCTCTGACACCTGCTTCTTTCCTCTCCCATTCATCTGAAAAATAGTCTTTTACATTACAACCACCTACCATGTCACTCAGTCCCAGGAGTCACATTAATCAAGGTGCCTTGGGCAAGGGTGTTAGTTTCAGGAACAAGGGGAAAATTTTTGCTAAGGATGATCTACCTAGTTAACAGGCGTCTCAGATAAAACATCCCTTTTCTTTTAACAAAGCAGGCAGTAGAGGAGAGGAGTATGGATCTGGCTTTCCTTGAAGGTATCTTATGCTAGTTCAAAGACAGGAGAAGAGGGAGTTATCAGCTGTAGTTAAGAATTTGCCATAAAAAACCCAAAAGGCTTTGACACGACTGCAATCTGAAGTCATCAAACAGAAGACAAGGACTTTTGCTGTGATTACTTCTTACCTACTATGAGTTTCTCTGAGTCTGGCAGATGAGAAAACTGTCTCTTAAATTCCTCACTCCTATATTTGTAAGTGGAACTTGAGAGCTGCAACAAAGAACAGTAAAAGGTTATGCAAACAGATTTATTTTCAGCCATCAACTGTCTTCATACTGGATGTGTAATTTTATCTTGAAGAACAAATGAACTTCAGAAGAGCAATAAAGAATAGGTGGTATCTAAATGTGATCATCACTGTAACTTTATGCTTACTTATGTAAGAGTATTTATTTGGCATGGGCCAAACTATTCCCTGTACCAGGCCAGATGCCAGTCACAAGGCATTACAGTGCCATGACAGCAACCTGCTCCATCCATAAGGAGATGAGAGCCCTTCTGGGACTAAATATTCTAGCACAGACTAAGTGAAGAGGCAGCAATGCCACAACACAGAGGTGAGAGAAAAATCAAGCCCTCATGGAGGCCAATAGAACATAAAGGCACAACCTGGAACATCAATGTCTACTTGGAGTACCGCTTCAGGAATACTACAATGCACTGGATTTTTCACCAGTTGCTGTAACTAGACCTGTAGAAATAAAGGTAATAGTTTCCTCCAGTAAGCACAATAACAGCATCACCGTCACTTCTTGATTTTCTGTCATGATATAGAGTTCACCCCATTTTAAAGAGATTTCTATGATTCTCTTAAGATTCAAACTGGGCAGTAAACAAAGCAAAGAGCACTATCTCAATGGACTTGAACTCCTTACTCTTATGAACAAATGTGCCTGCTCCCATTCAAATGAAGAGCTTCAGAACATTTTCCCAGAAAATATTCTACTGTAAAAGCCCTACTTTTCATTTTCAGTTGTAAGACAATCATATTTTACAGATATTGGACACTTATTTTAGAAGAGATCTTAACTAAATGCTGTACAAGGCCATGACTCAGCTGGACTAAAGCTATTACAGGAAGAAATCACTTTTCAGTGTTCCTAGAACCAGGTATAAATATGCTACAAAAACCTCTTCCACACTTTTCTTTTAACCTTTCTAAAGATCTTAAGCACATGGATGCTATTCTCTACTTGAACACCTGTATTACTCCAAAACTTGACATTCACCATTAAACCCATCTCCACTGTAAGCTTAGTTGCTATTTATATTTAGGGTGGGGGAAGAAAGAAGAAAGGAGGTAAAGAACCACGTTTGACTGTATGACCTTGCAGTACGCTTACTAATAAAACACTTTTGACACACTCCTGCAGCATGTGAGTTGGCCACTACCCTTCCACTATGTTTGTGTTTGTCCAAAAAATCCCAAGACAAAGATAGATTTATCTTCAGAGCCAACAGTGCACTCCCACCTCCTGAAGATTCCCATATTTTGCTCTTTTTCACTGAGGATGTTCTTGCTTCTAGCAGTTCAAAAGCTCCCTGACCACCACCCTACACTCACATCCTATGATGATCTGTCATCTCATACTTGAGAATTGAGCTCTTAGGCCACAAGAATACAAGTGCAACCTCAAAGTCATTTAAGTGCATGTAACATGCAAGAGAGGAAAGTTGCCGTGACACAGATCAGCCTTTAAAAAAAGTCGATTTACCTTCTATTACCATGAATAAAAAAGTCTTTATGTTTGACCTCTGTTTCAGTACATATTTGCTGTCCACTAATATTCTGAGCACTGCAATGCAAAAAGGCAGCAAGAGAAGGAGACAGAAAATACACCCACTCCTCCCCATCTGAGAACAGCAAACACAAAAGGCTTGGGTGTAGCTAAAGTGGAACGTGTTAGACATGTCTCCTCTAAGCTGTAATGCTTCCAGTTGTATTTCAGTTATTTCTGAGATTATAAAAATAACATTCTTGGAGAGCATGGATTCTGCGTAAGTAGGTGGGCTATGCTTTCTTGGCTTACAACATCCCACCTGAAATGCACACTTTTGATTGATCATCCAAAATGGGCATCCAATGTCTGCACTGCTTTGAAGAAACAGTTCTTTGCAATTACTCTGGAAAGATGTGGGGGAAAATGAAAAATTAACTCACATCTGTGAAGTTTCCACCTGTAGTTCCAGAGTCCCTACGGTGTACACACAGTCCTACCTCAGCTGAATGAAATCTGGGGTTGTGTTGCCAACGCCAGCATACAGGGGATAAAAGAACTGGTCTGCCATGAGAGGAAACCAAAAGCTCACAATTTGTGAAATCATGATTTAGGAAGCAATGCTTCTAAGGAGAAATGTAGTTTCTCAAACATGCTGTTTACAAGAGGTAAGAGCTACACTGAAGTTCACCATTTTTGTGGTTATAAGACAAAGGGAATCAAAGAAAATAGGAGCATTACAGTATCACAGACATTTACATTAGTGACAACGCAGTTCAACAGCTCCAAGAATCCAGACTCAGGATACTGAGTTTTACTTAGAAATGAAATCTTTCTAGAGCTAAAGCTCTGCTATAGCTTATCTTAGAAACTCTTGCTAGCATTTAAGTGTTGTCATGAGTGACTGAACTATAAGAAGTCCTTATTAATTGTAGATTTCTACTGAGCTCTTAGGACACTTACACAGAGTCTGCTCTGAATCCTTATCTACTCAGCAGAAAAAATGTGCGCACATTGAAACATTTGAACCTTATCTTTTCCCTACTTTGCATGAAAACTCACTCACTTAAATCTGTACTTTTTACCTACTTAGTATGTGGCTTGATGATTAAGAAGAGATCCCTAAACAGACCTGGGAAACAAGAAGGCAATTTTAACACTATTGGCAATTTCAACTTCCTTAAAGTGAAGAAAATAAGACATTTCTATTAATACAGCATCTCTCCTAATCACTACTGTAATGTCCAGCACATGGCAGCATTTTAAGCAGGTTGCCACCTCTGGGTTACAAAATCTAGCACCAAATATTAAAAGAGGAAAGGCATAAATCAGGTTGTAGTATGGCACTTACAGGATGAAAACAGCAACTTGTTTTCAAAACATACACATTTCTAAGTTTAATTGTAAGTCATCAGGCAAACACGTTGCCTAAGGATAATCTTAGACATTTATGGTTATGCTATATTTAATCACCAAGGTAATTATTAAGTGCAGCCAACAACTTATTACCGCTTTTCATCTGAAGCCACAAAATATACCAGAAACCTGTAAAATAGCATAAACAGAAAACCATTTTCAGTAATAACCAGAAAGTTTTATAGAAGATAGTTATGTAAGAACCACATATTGGAGACACAACCTTGTTTAGAAATGGACCAGTTCAACTATGTGAAGTCATGTTCCAGAAGAAAATACGTAAACTTAAATAGGACTAAGCTGAGTTATTTATAGGATAGAAGCCTGTTAAAAAAAACAGCTTCCCTTCACATTTACATCTTCGAAGTGTAGCCACTGCAAACAATTTGAGCCATTTACCAAACTGCAGAGGAAAATTAAGCAACATCTTCTCCCAGGAATACAACAAAAATCCTAATTATTAGGAAATTATATGATTGCAGACATCACTAAGCATGCAAATAAGCAATCAACTTCAGCAGAACGGTGTGCATGTTTTAACAATCACTAATGACAGCAATAATTCTGCATTTGTTTTGTTAGTGTTTTCCCCTTGTTTTGAGACACCACAAAAGCCAGGTTACTGACAATTTGCATTCCATAGTTGAGACATGCAGCTATGAATACAACAGCTGAGATCACAGGTAAGTTGACCTCACCAGTAGGGTAGTAACTCTGATGTCACCTCATTTCAAGAGATGTCTCCTACTGAGCTTCAGTCTTGGTATCAGTTACCACCACAGGCTTGAGGTCCCAGAAGCAAACAAGCCTATAAGCAAGCTGCCCAAACTACTGTTTCTTTTATGCTCAGAACCCTCACTTAACCATCAAAATATGGCCCATGCAACATATAGCTTTGCTCCTCTGTCTAACAGCATGTAAATCTAGGCCACTAACTCTAAAGCCCACTTAAAGATCACCTGACTGTTCCCCAAAGACCTGTACTTACCTATGAAGTCTCTAGACACAGACAAAAACAAATTTGGAGGTATTAGTAAGGTTAGGATAAAAGTACATTTTAACCTTACATTAGCATATTAAAACAAACATTAAGTATTCTGGCAAAAGCTGTTGCATTTCTACTGAATAACAATCTCTTCCCTATTCAAATTCATATAAAACCCTTCTTAGCATCAGGAGAAAAAAAGAGAACAGCCTCCAGAAGAACAACACCCAGTCAGAGAGAAGTCTGGATTTTATACAACAAGACTCCCCTATACGGCAAATGTTCTTTAAACTTATCTGATACAGTAGGGAAAAATATCAACCCAAAACCTACAAAAAAACCCCAAAACACACACAAAAAACCCCAAACAAATAACAAAACAAATAAAAACAACACACACAAACAAAAAAAAC